>PVIU01006810.1:0-97739 GCA_004026605.1 Ondatra zibethicus
GATGGATGGGATGATGGGATGATGGAGTGAGATGATGGGATGATGGGGTGAGATGATGGGATGATGGGGTGAGATGATGGGATGATGGAGTGAGATGATGGGATGATGGGAGGGGATGATAGGATAGATGGGCTGGGGAGAAACAAGATAAAGGAAAAAAGAGGAAGTTTTGCTCCTGCTTGGCTCACCACATCCACTGGGCACTGACCTCCTTCTGGCAATGCCTGACCACCTACTGTGTGCAGGCTCTTTACTTCTATCACCTGTTTGTTTTCACAATGAAGTCAGAAAGAGGAATGAACAGCTTCATGCTGTAGATGAAATACCGGAGGATCCAGGGGAAATTACATGCATGAGGCTACACAGGAGAACCAGAGCCGGAGCAAACTGCTTGATTCTAGAGTCCTTGTCCTCACAAGTCTCCATCATTTCAATGGCTTGGTTGATTAGGTCCTCATGGGGGCTCCTGGAGTCTCGTTGGGCTCTGGAACTCCTAATACTTACCTCTGTCCCTGACACACAGTAGGCCTTCCTCAACAAATGTGCAATGACTGAGAGAATAGAGGGTTTAGGGGCAGGGGAAGAACTTTTCTGCTACTAAAATAGAACAAGAGGAAGAAGCAGCGGCCACCGCTTCATTTTGAAGAGAGCTGCGCTCTGGTCCCACCAGACTGGTGGCACAGCTGTGCTTGTGATCTCGGATGGGGATGCTCCAGCAAGGGAAACGGGAAGAGTCTGGCCCCAGTGTGTGAAGGGCCAGTCTATCCGGCCAGCATGGCTTACAGAGATGCTTCCCCCCCCCGACCCTATTGACACTCCGGCTAGCTGCTCTCAGGGGCGACTCCAGCAACTTTGAAAACAACCCCCAGAGCTTGGGCCCCACCCCTGAGATTCTGTAATTAGTTGTACTGGGATGGGACCTAAGCAGCAAAATATATTAAAATTCTAATTCTATGACCCAGGAACTCCAATTCACCTTCAAAATTATGAACTACTACAGGCCCAGCCTCCTGCTTAAGGGGAAAAGAGAAGACATTCACCAGGCCCTGCTGTGTCTTCTGCCCCACGGCATTGAGGGATTTATCAAGTCGCCATTACTATAGAGCAAGGCCATGAAGGGAATTCAACTCTGGTTTTGAAATTCCTGTTGTCCCCATCAGACACTCAAAGCCTGCCCTTTCAGGATCCCCTGGACTTCATAGTCTGACTGTCCCCCTTATGATACAAAAGGCTCTTCCCATTGTTAGATCGCTTCCCCCAAAATGACAGGGACACTGACAGTGTCCTAAATGACAGTCAGGACCCAGCTCAGGCTGGACTCTGACCAGGCAAACAGAAGGATTGCTGCTTACAGTCAGCATTCGCCAGAAACCTTGTGAAGTGGCTTTCTGCTTCTCAGGAAGAGCCATGGCTTTCTTATCTGCCCCCTACAGTCCCCACCTCTGGAAGGGACATCCAGTTTCCTATTAACTCAGACGAGCCTGCAACAGATCAAAGCCCCTGTTCATCCCACACTGTTCCAGCTAGCAGGCGCCCCCTTGCAGGGACCTGCTCTCTTTAAAACCATCAGGACTCTCCTGCCGCTTTTGCTGTCCTCTCTGACCCGGGAGAGCAAGCCTTGGTAATTCAGATAAACTGTTCTATCACAGAGTGGCCTGGTTCACCGTGCCCTCACCTACACCTGGTACTGAAACCCTGGAGAGACACTGGTCCCCACTCACCCTACGAAGGCTCTGCCCCTCCTACTCAGACAAAAATGCTGGGTGCAGATCACTTGCCTATGCTGGCTCCCGCCACCCACCATATTGCAGCCCAGCTTTCAGAGTCCTCCTCTCCAGCTGTTTCTCTTCCCCACCTGCTCTACACGCTCCTCTTTGCCTGCTCGGGTGGGCAATCCTCTTGGAGCTGGCTACTTCTTGCTCGCTCACGGGATCCTCAGTGAAAGTTGTGCCAGAGTGGTAGGCAGCCTTTTTACACCCTTGTGGGTGCCCCACAACACGATCCTGGGCATCTCTCTGACAGGTCTCAGTCCAAGTAGGGGCACTTACCTCTTCCTACATTGCCCACCTCCCCCCGCCCCGTGTCTCCATTCCTATGTCATTGGAATCCTCCTTCTAGGACCCAGGCAGCAGAATGTGTTAAGTCTCTCCTAAGCCTCTCCCACCTCCTTGCTCTGCTCCTGGAAATTCAGTACTGCCACCTGCACGGATATATCCATTATATCCGTGTATCCTCCCTCAAACTAACCAGGGATGCTTCCCGCTCAACACTGGATGCTTTCAACCTTGCCTGTCTCCGTAAGTCTTTTTCCTTCCTGGGTCTTACGGAAACCATTAGGCCTTGCCATTTTATCTTTTTACTACCATACACTGTGGTCTCGCTGCCAGCTCGACACTCAGTCTCAATGCTCAACTGGAACATTCAGCTTTCAGGTTCTCGCTGGCCCGGACAAATTCTCCCAACACTCAGGCAAATAGTCCGAGGGCCCCAACGCTCGGGCTTTCTGTGCCCTCCATTCCTACCCTTCCACCTCTACCTCATGCTATACTCACCAGATTCTCCTGGCAAAAGCCAAACCTCCTCCCAAGACTAACCTAGATTGGTAGCCTTGGGCTCCCTCCCCTTTTGACTGATTTAGAGGAGGAAGCCCCTCCTCCTCTGAGCAAACCTCCCAAACCTCACCCGCTGGCACCCTCCCAGCTGGCTCCACTCCTCACTGCCTCCAGGCAGCTCGTGCCCACTCCTGCACAGATGGTCTTTCTTCCCTCAGGGAAGCGGCTGGCCCTAATGGCTTGCCCCAGGCTGATCTCTCCCAGGTAGAACAATACCTCGGTTCTTTCTCCAGTGACCCCTCTAACTTCACCTAGGAATTCAGCTACCTTACCCTGGCTTGGAGCCTCACCTGGCATGACCACTGTTTTTTTTTTTTTTTCTCTACACTCAGCCCCATGAAAAAGGAGACCCTGGATGGCTGCCAAGCCCAGGCAGACGATGTTCCATCTCATGACTGATTCCTGTGGGGGCTGTGGCTGTTCACTGGGCCACTGGAATTCCCCTCTGAAATTACCAGGTGAATGCTGAAAATCAGTTCCCTGGTAGGGTGGCCTAAGACAAAATGGTTACTGCTCAGACTCCAAAATGCCTCCCGGAAGGTGATAAATGTTGACAAACTGAGGGGCGTCACCTAGAGGCTGATGAGAATCCTGCTGAGTTCGTTGCTGGCTCTCAAAGGCTCTCCCTCAGCACACCAAGCTTGTCCTCAACGCACGACCCTTCCCAGCCAGCTCCTGGTATGAGAAGACAACTGAAGAGACCAGAAGATGACCCTCAACCTTCTCAGAGGGCTGCTGATTGTGGTATTTAGGGTGTTTGATGGAAGGGAGGAGCAGGAAAAGATGTTTCAGAAACTCCAGCTCCCCTGCGGCTTCAAAGAAGATGGGGGCACCAATGGACTCCACCTGGTGCTCGCTTCAAGCGTGGCAACTTCACTGGGCGAAGACCCATACTTCACCTTGCCTACTGCCAAGACCCTGCCCAAACTGTGGGCATGCAGGACACTGGAGGGCCAACTGCCCTTCTTAGCCTCCCCAAGGTGGGTCAGTCCCCCAAGTTCCTACTCCACAGGAAAATCTCTCAGATCTTGTGGGTCTGGTGGCTAAAGACTGATGCTGCCCTGGGACCTCTGCTGTCAACACAACCACCAAGACTACCACAGGGGAGTCCAGGGTGACGGTTCAGGCAGCAAGTACATCGCTGTCATTTTTAATAGATTTAGGATTCCTGCTTACTCTGGTAAAACATATCCATCTCAGGTCTCTGTGGTGTGTGTTGAAGGCCGGCCCCACCAGTCTAGGGTTACAAGCCCTCACCTCTGTTCCCTCTGGGCCACCTGATTGCTCGTCCCCTCCTTGTTAAGCCTAACTGCCCAATCCCATTACTGTACAGAGACAGCATGGCTAAATTTTCCTTTTCAACCAACTCCTTCCTGATTTATTTTTTTCTCTTTCCAACCTCTGAAGAGCCTCCTTGTCCACTGGCTGACTTTAACGCTTCACCCTCTCTGCTTCTAGACTCCCCTGTTGACCCAAAAGTGTGGGGCACCCCTCTCCCTCCATGTCTTCCCATCGCCCTCCCACTAAGATCCTGACCCTACCTCCTACCCCGCCTCTCTCAACACCATATCTCTTTAAATAACATAGACAAGACTTAAAACCTATCAAACAGTACCTTCTTAGTAATGGTATTCTCAAACCCGCTCACTCACTCTATAGCGCCCCCATCTTGCCAGTCATAAAGCCTGAAGGCTCCACCAGCTGGGCCTGGGACCTTGGGATTACTAAGGCGTCGTCCTTACTCTACAGCCAGAGGCGATTGACCTTTACAGTCCACTTTCTCCTCTCCCACTCCCTCCTCTACTGCTCTCAGTTCAATGCTCTAGACCTTTCAGACCCTTCTGTACTGTTCCTTTACACTCAGATACTCCTGACCTCTTCGCCTTCACCTGGACGACCCTGACATGGGAACAGTGTCTCGGCTTGCTTGGACGGTCCTCCCCCAGGGGTTCTGAGATAGGCCCACTTCCCCCATCAGTCTATAGCCACTGGCCTCCTCTCTCAGCCTGTCTCGCAGCAGATTAACCCAATATCTAAGTGACCTTCTACTATGTAGCCCGTCCCTCTGCTGTCACAAGCTTACTGCTCAACTTCTTAACTTTCTAGGAAACGGAGAGGTTGCAGAGCCTCACCTTCCGAAGCTCAGCGTCCTGTCCTTCGGGGAAGTATCTGGGCTTTTATGCTATCCCTGTACAGATGTGAATTCAGTCTTGATGACAGACAGTACCTGAGGTCCCTCACGCCTCAAGTCACAGGGATGAGGAGATTGCTTCCTGGGCCTGGTAGCATTCCTCACAACCTGCTTTCCTGGCTTTGCTCTTCTTGCTTGCCTTTCTATGAAGCAGTTAGACCCCCTAACTGATCCCCTGGACCTGACTGAGCCTGTCATGCCTGCCTTCTCTCACCTCCAAGATGTACTGCTACAGGCCTGTGCTGTGGCTCTCCCTGGCCTTGACCAACCCTTTATCCCACGTACTACTGAATCCTGGGGATAACTCTGGGGATTTGGGGACAAATGAGAAGACCCAGCTTTGCCCCTGTTGCCTGCCTTTCCAAGCGGATACAGCAGCTAGAGGGTGGCAATCTTGCCTATGGGCACTAGCAGCATCCTCCCTGTTGGCACCTAGGCTCACCTTTAGTCACCCCCTTCTCTGTCCCTTCACCCCGTCTCAAGGATCTCCTCTCACACAAGAGTCTCTCTGCTTTGTCCCCCTCTAAGTTTCTTCAACTTTCTCACAGCCCTTCCTAGGAACTCCTGCTATCTTATTTAATTCCTGCCCTCTTCTCCACCCTGCTCCAGTCCTTCCCAGCGCCACTGCCCTCACTCATTCATGCCCAGAGCCACCAGAAACTTTCCTACAAAAGTCCACAACCTTCCGTCTCTCCCCTCTGTTGTCCTGACCTTGGTTCGCGGACGGAAGCTCAGCTGTCAGCTCCACCAGCTCCTGTCAAGCAGGCTTGATGAGGTGGGAGAGCCTGCCCTTCTACCACCAGGTACAACTTCCCAGAAGGCAGAGCTCACAGCCCTTACTAGCGCCCTCTCCTCAGCAGGAGACAAAAACCATCAACACATACACAGATTCTAAATATGCATTCTACATCCTACAGCACCAAGCTTCCATTTGGCGGGAGATGGACTTTCTCACCACCCAAGGACATCTCATTCCCAATGGGCCTCTAATCTAAAGTTGCTAGAAGCTTCTGATCTTCCTGAGTAAACACAGTTATTCATCGCCCAGGTCACCAGGCCTCTGCTAAAGACATAGCTTTGGGAAATACTTTTGCTGACAAAGTTGCTAATGAGGCCAGCCCACACCCTACCCTTCTTCCTCTATTCTCCTGGTTCCTCTAACCCTAACTTCTCTCTACTCTGAGTCCTGAAGACAGACCCTCAAGGCTATGGGAGCTGTCATGGGTCCTCAGGGCTGGCTCCTTCTACAGGAAGAAGCTGTCATCTGAACTTCACCTCCTTGGACTCAAACTCTTAACTCTCACCCTTCCTCACATTCAAGCCACACCCCAAGCCTGGTGCGGGAGAATTGTCTGTATTCTGTCAATCATGATTTAAATAAACACTGATTGACCATTAGCCAGGCAGGAAGTATAGGCGGGAAAACCAGACAGGAAGTAAAGGTGAGGCCAGAAGAACAGGAGTATTCTGGGAAGAAGGAAGTTCTCTCCCACTCCTGCCCAGACCAATGAAGAAGCAGGATGTGACCTGCCCTGCTGAAAAAGGTATGAGCCATGTGGCTGACATAGCTAAGAATAATGGGCTATATAAGTAATAAGAGCTAATAAGAAGCCTGAGCTAATGGGCCAATCAGTTTATAACCTAATATAGACCTCTCTGTGTGATTTCTTTGGGGTCAAACGGCTGTGGGAAACAGGCAGGACATAAACCCCAACAAGCAGGCCCACATGCTACACAAGCCCCTTCCTTCATCAGCCCTTTTGAGTAGATCCACGGCCATCCTGTTCCTCCAGGACATTTACCTCTTCTGGAACCAACCCCACTGTCTTAGTTGGGGTTTCTATTGCGGTGAGGAGACACCCTGACCATGTCAGCGCTTACAAAGGAAAGTATTTGATTGGGGCTGGCTCAGAGGTTTAGTCCATTATCTTAGGATGGCAGCACACTGACAGACAAGGTGCTGAAGGAGCTGAGAGCTCTGCATCTGGATCCACAGGCAACAGAAAGAGAGACTGAGCCACTAGGCCTGGCTTGAGCTTCTGAGACCTCAAAGCCCACCCCTTAGTGACACACTTCTTTCAACAAAGCTACACCTACTTAGGCAAAGCTACACCTCCTAATAGGAGAGCATTTTTTTCAAATCACCACATCCACTCCCTGCTCCCCACCATAGGCTTGTAGCCATATCACAATGCAAGATACATTTAGTCCAACTTTAGAAATTCCCATAGTCTATATAACATCTCAACCCTGTAAAAGTCAAAACTCTTCTCAGATTCATGGAGTCTTTAAACTTCAATCCCTATAAAAATCAAAATCAAAAAGCAGATCACATATTAAAAACAAACAATGGCATAGGATATACATTACCATTCCAAATTGGGTGGAAAAGGAGCATGGCAAGGAAATGCTGGGCCAAAGCAGGACCAAAATCCAGCTGGGCAAACTCCAAACTCTACGTCTCCATGTCTGATGTCAAAGCACTCCAGATCTCCAACCTCCATTCAGCTTTGTTGACTTCTTTCTTTGGGCTGGTTCTACTCCCTGTTGGTAGCTTTTCTCAGCAGATATCCCATGGCTCTGGTATCCAACAATTTGGGGGCTCCTAGGCAACCCACGCTTCACCTTCACGGTTTCACACAATGACCTCTCTAGGCCTCCATTCAGGAACATCCCTGACACACGGCTGGCCTCCGTGACTTTCCTGAGTTGTGGGTGGAGAGTCCGTAGAGTCCTTAGCTCTAAAGCCCGCATCACAGGACTGGAGTTGCCAAGTTCTGCTGCTTGCTGGGACTGGAGCATGGCACCTTATTAAATTACATCTTCACCAGCTTTCTGTTTCCAATGCCTTCCTTCACTGCCTAAGCTTGTCTGTCCTGGAACTTGCCCTGTAGAACAAGCTGGCCTTGAACTTTGAAATCTATTTGCCTCTGTCTCCTGAGTGCTGAGATTAAAGATGTATACTGTTACACCTGGCTCTAAATTTTTATTAATTCCTTTTCACACCTTGGAAGCTTAGTTGAGTGGGATCCACCCTGAGGTCACCACTCCCTTTATTCCATTTAATATCAGGTTTTTCTTTCATCTGTTTATTTCCTTGAACACAGGACTTAGCTCCATTCCAGTTCCTGGTGCCCTTTTTCTCCTCAATTTTTCTTTGCTCAGCTTGCTCCTTTTCATTATAGATCTCATAAGAATAAACACTAATAACCATGCAATGGAGTTAATACCAGGGTGTTTTGAAATTTCCTCTTCCAACACAACTAATCCAAAACTCTTCAATTTAGCCTTGGGCACACTTTTCAGACAAGGGCAGAGAGTAGCCAAGTTCTTTGCCAAAATATCACAAGAACAGACTAAGTCTTCTCCTCTGAAACCTCTTGATCTGGACCCCCACAAGTTCAAACCACCCTCAACACCACTGTCTTCCATGCTCCTACTAGGATGGCTCATCAAGCCCCACTTAAAACATTTCACTACTTTCTTAACCCAAAGTCCCCAAATCCACAGTTCTCCAAACAAAAACATGGTCTAGCCTATTACAACAATACCCCAGTCCCTGGTACCAACTTCTGTCTTAGTCAGGGTTTCTATTGCTGTGAAGAGACACCATGACCATGGCAACTCTAATAAAGAAAAACATGTAATTGAGGCTGGTTCAACAGTTCAGAGATTTAGTCCATTGTTGTCATGGTAAGAAGCATGGCAGTGTGCAGACAGACACTGTCCTGGAGGAGGAGCTGAGAGTTCCACATCTAGACCCATAGGCAACAGGAAGAAACAGTGAGCCCCTAGACCTGGCTTGAACTTCTGAGACCTCAAAGCCTACCCCCTAGTAACACACTTCCTCCAGCAAGACCACACCTCCTAATAGTGCCACTCCCTATGGGACTATGGAAGCCATTTTCTTTCAAGCCACTGCCCTCACTATCTACCTTCTTTCTCTCTCTTAGGACACCCTCTCTGGGAACACACTGATTGTGTCTTCCCTGACCTTCTACCTACCCTACCACCCAAACCATTTTACCAGGAGATTGGGTTTATTTGGAAACCACTGGCCCACAGGCCTTCAACCCAAGCTGGATGGGTCCACATCTGACCATCCTCACACACCAATGGTGGCTAAGCTCCTAGGAGTCATGACTTGGAGCCATCTGTCACAACTCAAAAGGACTCCAGGCCCAGATCTGACAAGTACTCCTGTCAGCCAACCAGACTTCTAACACTTAAGCTTTGTCATCTATGGCCTATTCCTGAGGATGGACTCTTTCCTCCTCCTTCTGCTGGGGGCTCTCTCTGTCCTCCCTACTTCCCAGGCAATATGACAAGCATGGAAATTCCAAATATTTACTATTCAAACTAGTAAAGTACTTGCTTCTTCTGCCCAGCCTCCGGCTCCCACTCCACAATGCTATCTCTCTAACTCTAGATCCCCAGGCAGCCTGATTCCACAGGCTGTGGTCACGGACAAGCCAGCTTCAATTCCCTTAACAATCCCAAATACTTTTTTCTCCCCTAAGACCAAACAAACGCAGCCTGCCCAGTTGATCTTGGGGGGAGGTGCCCTCATTGGGGCTGTGAAGCAACATTTCTCTGAACCAGGATGAGGTACCACCTCAACAGCTCTTCTAGGGACCCCAGCTGGGAATAGTCACTGTCACCATCCCAGACCCAAGGGATCCTGGGATAAATCCCTATCTGTGATTCCTGGGCTAACTTCTTCCAGAAGCTGGTGGCAATTTTAGAATCCTTGAGAAAGCACCAGCCATCTTTACAAATGGTACAGCTGAGCGGTTAGAAAATCTGAATCCATCCTGCCATTCCTGCCACACAAACCTCAGCCTACCTGGCCTTCTGGAAGATTCCAAACGAATCCCTGAGTCTTTCCCACGCCTGTGGCAGCAACAGTAGGTTCCTGAACACATCCTCATCCTTATTTTGTGCTCCTCTGCAGCAGTCCCTCAAGACAGCTATTTCTCTTACCCACAGAACCCTAACTTTCGCGCTCTGTAACCCCCAAACCATTTTCTCTCCCTCATTACCTCCATTTCCTCTCTACTCTCTGGAGACACCAGGCGTCCACCCCTTTAACTTCCTTCCCAGCTGGCTCTCCATGAGCCCGTTCTGGCAGCTCCATTTGAGGAACTTCCTAGCCCTGGAAGGAACTCCCTTCTGGTGCCAATCCAAGCTCAACCAGCAGATGGACAAACCCACTCCTGGTCCTCACTTCCCTGTTTGTGCTTCCCCAGGTCACTCTCTCCACCAAAGGAGAGTTCTACCCCTCCTCCAAGTCACGCACAGGAGCCAATGGGCTGTGGCTCTCCCGGTCATGATTGGGGTCAGTTCGGCAGCCTCGGTAGCCGCTACAGGTTTGTCCACTGGCAGATTGGGTTGTAGTCTGTGCCTATTTTAGCAGATTTCCACCCAGCTAGCAGACACCATTCAAAGCTCAGCCAAAGCCCTGCAACTACTCCAAAGCCAGCCCACACCTCTCGCCTGGACTTGCTAACTGCGGGAAAGGGAGGTGCTTGCGTCTTTCTCAAGGAAGAACGTTGCTACCATGTGGACCAATCTGGCCAAGTGGAAGAGAGGATTAAAAACCTAGATGAACTGGCTTGCAAACTATGGTCTCCAGGGGCCAACTCCAGTGCAAGGCTCTCCTTTTGGTCTCTTTTGGGTCCCTGGCTCCTCCCCCTCCTTTATCCACTTATTTCTGTATTTCTCATAATATTTCTCATAAATGATTGTTCCCTCACTCTTCAGGTTTTTTCAGGAGCGAATCGGTGAAATTATCCAACAGCCAGTAAACCAGGTGCTTATGACAGAATTATCCCAGGTCTCCTACTAGGTCAGGCCTTCTCTCTCTCTCCCTCTCTCACACACACACACCACACCCTCATACACATACACACACTCACCCATATACATTCACCCATACCACACACACATACATACACATAGACACACTCACACACACATACGCACACACTCATACGTACACACCACACACACATATATCCACACACACACTCACACAACATACACTCACACACACCACACAGATACACATGCACACACATACACTCACATATACCACACAAAACTTTGGCCAACATTTCAGCCTTTGAACGACGTCATTCCCGTCCACCTTGAAGAAGCTAGAGATTATCAATGTCTCTTATCCTCAGCAAAAGGCTGGAGTGTTAGGTCCCAACCCCCAAAATGACAGGGACACTGACAGTGTCCTAAATGACAATCAGGACCCAGCTCAGGCTGGACTCTGACCAGGCAAACAGAAGGATTGCTGCTTACAGTCAGCATTCGCCAGAAACCTTGTGAAGTGGCTTTCTGCTTCTCAGGAGGAGCCATCGCTTTCTTATCTGCCCCCTACAGTCCCCACCTCTGGAAGGGACATCCAGTTTCCTATTAACTCAGACGAGCCTGCAACAGATCAAAGCCCCTGTTCATCCCACACTGTTCCAGCTAGCAGGCTCCCCCTTGCAGGGACCTGCTCTCTTTTTTTTTTTTTTAAATATTTATTTATTTATTATGTACACAATATTCTGTCTGTGTGTATGCCTGCAGGCCAGAAGAGGGCACCAGACCTCATTACAGATGGTTGTGAGCCACCATGTGGTTGCCGGGAATTGAACTCAGGACCTTTGGAAGAGCAGGCAATGCTCTTAACCTCTGAGCCATCTCTCCAGCCCGGGACCTGCTCTCTTTAAAACCATCAGGACTCTCCTGCCGCTTTTGCTGTCCTCTCTGACCCGGGAGAGCAAGCCTTGGTAATTCAGATAAACTGTTCTATCACAGAGTGGCCTGGTTCACCGTGCCCTCACCTACACCTGGTACTGAAACCCTGGAGAGACACTGGTCCCCACTCACCAGTGTCTGAGATCATTTGCCTATGCTGGCTCCTGCCACCCACCACATTGCAGCCCAACTTTTAGAGTCCTCCTGTCCAGCTGTGCTCCCACTTTTTAGCCAGAGAGACATTAAGAGAAAGTTTGCCATTTGTAAGGCCAAGCTTGTGCTTGGAGCGCTCTTTGTCTCCAGACGACCACACACTGTCTCAGCAGACCCCAATACCTACACTGAGCAGAGGGTCAGAGCAATCATTAAGTCATAAACAATGGGAAGGACCAAAGCCCTGGGAAGCTGTGTAATTTTCCCCAAGGGCACAGAGCTGAGGCTGTTTACCTGATGTGGGATAATGTTCTTGTACACTGTAAAGATTTGTCATTTGTTTTGGTTTAATAAGACACTGATTGGCCAGTAGCCCGGCAGGATGTATAGGCAGGGCAACAGACTAGGAGAATTCTGGGAAGAGGAAAAGAGAGATGTAGTTGCCATCCAGAAGCAGAAGCAGCAAGATGAGGACACCTCACTGAGAAAAGGTACCAAGCCACATGGTTAACATAAACAAGAATTATGGGCTAATTTAAGTTGTAAGAGCTAGTTAATAATAAGCCTGAGCTAATAGGCCAGACAGTTTATAATTAATATAAGCCTCTGTGTGTTTCTTTGGGACTGAACAGCTGCAGGATGGGGCAGGACAGAAACTTTCATCTACATTTGCCTCCAACCTATTTCTGGGCTAGGGTTCAGATCAAGCAAGATTTATAGAAAAATCCCAAGGAATGCCAGGGCAGTCACCAGCTGAAGTGGGCCAGGGGCAGAGCTTCAGGATGGCAGTGGAATGTATAGGGAAACTCCAGCATATGAGACCTGGCATCAACTGTCAGTTCTTAAGAATACTCATTTACAGGTATTTGGTGGCTCTAGGGATTGATCAAAGCTAGAGCCTCAAGCTTGATACCAAGCATTTCCAAACCCATGCCAGGAGAATGAGCCCACCCCTGACACTGCCTGGAACAACAGAGAAAGCTCACAGAATCGACTAACCTGGGCTCAGAACCCACAGGCTATCTGACCTAGAGACCAAGCATGACTGGAGGGGAAAAAAAAGTCATTGTAATGATGCCTGACCATATTCTGCTATAAACATAGATTTGTGCCTAGCAGTCATCAGAGAGGCTTCATCCATCAACTGATGGAAACAGATGTAGACCTACAGCCAAACATTAGGCAGACCTCGGGGAAGCCTGCAGAAGAGGGGGAGAAAGGGTTGTAGGAGCCAGAGGGGTCAAGGACACCACAAGAAAACCCACAGAATCAACTCACCTGGGCTCATAGGGGCTCACAGAGATTGACCCAACATCCAGGGAGCCTACATGGGACTGACCCAGGCCCTCTGCATATATGTGACAGCTAGGTAGTTTGGTCTTCTTGTGGGACTCCCAACAGTGGGAGCAGGGGCTGTCTCTGACTCTTTACAGGCTTTTGGGACCCTACTCCTCATCCTGGGCCGCCTTGCCCAGCCTTAACACAGGGGGAGGTGCTTAGTCTCACTGCAGCTTGATATGCCCCGTGTTTCCTTGGTACTCATGGGAGACCTGCCCTTTGTCCTGAACAGAAATGGAGGAGGAGTGGATTGGAGGACGGGCACTAAGAGGAGGGTGGGAGGAGGGCCTGGGGTGAGAGGAGAGAGGGAACTGCGGCCAGGATGTAAATAAATTTATTTTTTTTAAAAAAGGAATTATTTTAGAAATACTTTTCTGTTTATTTTTGGCATGGGGACACACACATGACAGGTAGGCAGAAGATACTTACAGCAACGGGTTTTCTTCTTCCGCCATGTGGATCCCAGGGATTGACATCAGGTCTGGGCAGCAGGTGCCTTTACCTGTGGAGCCAGCTCACCATCACCGGCTTTTTTTTTTTTTTTTTTTTTTTTTTTTTTTACAGAATCTCACTCAGTGGTCTAGCCTGCTCTCAAGCTCAGCCTAGCGGAGGCAAGCCTTACAGTCTTCCCTCCTCAGCTTCTCCAGCGGTTGGAGTTACAAGCCTGCACCGCCAGGGCTGGCATAATTTGACTAGTGCCGTGTTGTACAAAATGATCACATGTCCTGATAAAAAATCAGTTGAGTCTCATGGCAGAAAGTCTTTTCTTTCTCAGAGGGTCAAGGTTGAATTGCAGTCATCTGTATTTTCCGGGAAATGTTCTCAAGAGAATGCCAGAGAGCAACCCGGGGCACTGGCAGGGCGATCCCCAGGCCTTCTTAACTGGGAGTGAAAAAATGGATGCGCCCCCTGAACCCCGGCTTGCTCTGCGACCTTGGCAAGCGAGTTCTGTCCTGCTGGAAGGGGTGTGGCTGGAAAGGAGTTGTTTTTTTTTTTTTTCCAGGTGGGCTCTCAGGTGAGAGGGCTGTGGGGCACATGACTCAGGATAATTGCTGCTTGCCACAGGTCCTCAGGGACTTTTGACTCACCTGTCTTGGCTAAATGGGATTAAGAGGCTTGAGAAACAGGAAATGCACAGAGAACAGTGCTGCAACATTGGAGCCGTTCCCGGCTGTCAGTGGCAGCCCTCCAGGTGCCCCCCACACCGGTAGATACTCTCACCTCTGCAACTGAACCAGCTGGAGTCTTAAACTCCAGAAGAGGGTCCTAAGGCGCAGCTGGCTTCGAGGGCAGAGAAGGAAAGGGACTGGAAAATGGCAGGATGTGCAGGGAGCCAGGAGCCCCACGACTCAGCCAAGCTTCACCCACTTTCCCTACAGGCTCTGGGCCTTCAGCAATACCTCTGCCCTGCATCTCTCTAGCCTAAGCTTGCTGCAGGCTCTCACTTTCCCAGCTTAAGAATGAGTTTGCTTCTGGAGGGAACTGGACCCGAAAGTTGCAATGATTTTAATGAGCCCTGGTGAGCTCTGGATAGGACAGAGATGAGAAGGCCACATCGCAGGGAAGGAGACTAGGCTCCCGCCCTCTTGTTTCTCCTTCTCTGTGCATGTCCCCTCCCAACTTCACCCACCCACCTACTGAGGTTCCCATTGCTGAGATGCTTTTCCCCACTCCCCAGCCCCACCTTCCGAAAGTCAGAGGCCTTCACACTGGACTGTCACACGATTCATTTGTTTTGTTTTTCCTTCTATAGTTTTGTTGTCAGTTTGTTTAAGGAACTGCAGTCGAGGTTCCTATACATCTCAGGCTGGCCTTGAACTCCTGACCACCCTGTTTCCACTTCCCCAGTACTGAGATCACGGGTGTGCATCACCGTCTCACGCTCACCAAGGACCTAAGTACTAGATACTATTCAAGGCATTTTCTACCCGTTATCTCCTCGACACTCTGAGTGAGCCTATATTTTTTGCTGCCGTTAGCTCTGTTTGGCCGATGAGGTAAATGAGGCTGGCGCAGCTAGTATCTCTACCCACACAGTGGCAGAGCTAAGTTCAAAACCAAGGCTGCTGGACTCCATAACATACAAGGCAGCCTGTAATACCACCTGGGAAGTAGGAGGTGACCATCGCCCCAAGATGCAGAGAGGAAAATGAACTCAAGCTTCCCTTACATATGTGGTATTGCTGGCCCCATGCTGAATTCCAGCGCCACTGTAGGTACAAACACAACTCCATACAGACAAGTCTGCGGGCAGTGTTCTACACTAATTTTGTGCCCGTGATACTCAGAACATATGCACTAAATGTGCATTAAACATGCGCTAATATTGAATGGGTGCTGAGAATCCTTAGACAAATACTTGTCAGTCAATAACAAGTCCTAAAAGAGGATCCGAGCCAGGTGTAACAAGGAGTGCGGGAGGCTGTGGTCACATGTGGGCGACAAAGCTTTCCTGTGGGGAGAGGAGGTGGTATTTGGTCTGTGCACCCTGGGTGTGGCCCTGTGTGGGCTCAGCGCATGATCTCATCACAGCAAGAAGAAAGTGGCTAAGGGAACAGATGAGGCAAAGCCCAGAAGCCCAGTCGCTGCTTCTCTGAGATGTAGATTCAGGGATACAGGCATGCCACGGGACAGCAGGAGGGTGGAGTGATGCGCGCTGGAGAAGCAGGTAGAACCGTGCCCACCAAGAGAGTGAAATCCGAACCCCCAGGTCCGGTGACTGTGCCCTTGTTTGGAAACAGCCTCTGCGGGCGATCAAGTGAAAACGAGGCCATTAGGATGGGAACTAATCCGCTATATTCTGTCCTTGTGAAGAAGGAGGCAACTGGACGGATAGACAGACCTACACACAGAAACCCAACTGAAGATAAAGATAGAGATGGGTTTGACACCCAAAGTTCAGGAAAGTGCCAGAACCTTCACGAGAAGCACAGAAGGGAGCTCCAACAGCAGCCTTTGAAAGGAGCCACTGAGCCGTCAGCCGGCTGTGTCCAACTCCTAACCTCCACAATTTCCAAGAGACTGAGCACTTCTGCTCTTTAAGCCCAGCCTGTTTGTTACAGAGTCGGGGTAAAGGAAAGTGTCCCTGCCTATCCGGGGACAGCTCATCTCAGAAGCAGCTCTCCCTGGGTGCTGTGGTAGAGTGCCTGCCCTCCACCCCAAGTGGAGCTGAAGGAAAATCATACCTGTAAGGCCAAGGTGAGCTCTGCACAGCCTCTCTGTGACTCCTTGCTGGAAAGAGTGGGCTTGGCCTTGACCGAAGTAAGGACAGCCCTGGCTGGACAAAGCCCTGGCTGTTCTCCATTAGAAGGCAAAGTGACTTATGAGTTCATAAGTTTGGACTCCAAATTACAAAACACAGTTCTAACTTGAGGGAAACACATACACACAGAGGAACTTGGGCTGAGGGTGTAGCTCACTTGGTAGTATGCCTGCCTGGGGTGCACCAGGTCCTGAGTTTAATCCACAGCATTACATGATGAAACCAAGTGTGGTCGTGTGCACCTGTAATCCCAGCGCTTAGGGAACAGGAGCAGGAGGATCAGAAGTTCAAGATCATCCTTGACTACATAACAAATTCCAGCCTGACCTGAGTTTGTCTCAAAGCCAAAACAAACAAGCAAAAGCAATAATCAACAAGGGGCTGGAGAGATTCTCAGTGGTAAGAGCACTTGCTCTCTTGCAGAGGACTAGGGTTTGGTATCCAGAACCTTTATGGTTGCTCAACCATTCATAACTAAAGTTCAAGGTTATCCAACGCCCTCTTCAGGCCTCCTCAGGCACTGCACATATGTGAGGCACATACATACAAGCAGACAAAACACTCATGCACAAAATAAAATAAATAGTTTATTAAAATACAGAAAATTATTGGAAGATCTGACTAATGAATGGAGGCTGGAAAAATGAAGATAAACTGACAACCATACAGGAGCCAGAAAACAAAGAAAACCAGAATGTACCATTTTTTGGTTAGAGACTTTGGAAGCGCTAGGGAAGGGAGTTCATGGGAGTGACTGAGCGGGAACCAGAGGTCTCTGGGAGGTGGCTGTCAAAGTGCACCCCTGAGGTTTTTAGGTATGTCTTCCTCAAGAGAGAAATTCTGTGGAAGAAAATTGATTGCTAGTCCCCACAAAAGAACAGGTAGCAATTCACTAGGAAGGAAGCAACAGGGGATCCTGGGTGGACAAAGCCACAGACAGGCTGCCCAGCTCGGGAGAGAAGGGAGAAGGCTTGGAAATAGATCACTGTCTGACTAAGGGACAGGATGAGTCATGGATGACACTCAGCAGGGAGGAACAGGTCTGCTCAGAGTCCCAGGCAGGTGTGAGGGTAGTGGACATGAATTATTTCATCTGCCCAGAATCCACACCCACACCCCTCCCTCCTTCTGGGAAGTTTTCCTCATCTTCCCTGCCACCATGGTCATCCCTACGGTCACCATGGAAGCTTCTCTGACACTTGACCCCAATGGATCAATATGGGAGTGGCATCAGCCCCAGCCTGACCAGCTGTGGCGCTCAGCCCTTCACACAAAACCCTTCTCTAGACATATTTTTTGTTCTGGTGCTGGCAATCAAACCTAGGGCCTCTTGCACACCAGGCAAGCATTCTACCACTGAGCTATACAGTCTCCTCTCAAACAAATTCAAATTGCATTTATGTTCCTTTGTAAGGTTCTGTGTAATTAACTAAAGTAAGCAAGAGAAGAACTGTAAATGTAGCTAGAACACACTGTGAGTCCGCATAGGTCAGATTTGTCTATGTAACTAAGAGGACTCCAGCAACGTTCATAAGGCGTATAGTAGGGCATTGTAATCTTGCTAGGCACGGAGGCACATGCCTGTAATTCTGGAACCTGGGAGGATCAACACAAGTCCAAAGGCTAGCCTGGGCTACATAGCAAGTACTATGAAGAGGAAACTGGAATCACAGATGAGACTTCATAGGGAGAAGAGCTTTCTGCATCAGAGAAAGAGGCTTGCACAATAAACGAGCAAGGGCTGGAGAGATGGGCAGTCGTTAAGAGCACTGGCTGCTCTCCCAGAGGACCCAGGTTCAGTTCCCTGCACCTACATGGTGGCTCACAGCCATAACTCCAGTTCCAGGGGATCTGACGCCCTCTTCTGGTCTCCATGAGCACCATGGCATACTTCCATGTGCACGGTATAATTACATACGTACAACCAAAACACCCATACACTTAATAAAATAATAAAAAAATTAAAAGTTAAGTGTTGAAAATGTCACCGAAGGTAACACACATGTCAGGAAGCTCTAGAGGTGAGACCACCCTGGACTTGTGCGTGGGGTGAAACCGTTGACATCAACCTGGAAAGAAGTGAAGAGCCTCCCGAGAAATGGGCTTTGTGTCAAATGGGCAGCAAGATGGCCCCAGAGCTAACACAAGCTCAGAGAACAGTGAATTTCACAGGCGTAGGCTGAGGGGTGTCAGAGCCGGCAGACCCGGAACTGGGTTATCAGTCCAAGTGGCTGGTCAAGGGGGATGTCAAGGAGGAGAGGCCAAATGGAGAAGATGGGGGCCATGGATGGTGTCAGGAGGGGAAAGCCCCACACGAAGGGTGCTGGCACTCACGAATAGAAATAGCACAGACAGAATTCCAGAGCAAAGCTACACCCCCACAGGCTCTTCATGTCCTCTTGAGGGGCTCTCTAGAGGTATCTGAATGTTGTTTAAAGGTTGTGGCGCATACCTTTAATCCCAGCTCAGGAGGCACAGGTAGGCGGATCTCTGAGTTTGAGGCCAGCCTGGTCTACAGAGTGAGCTCCAAGACAGCCAGGGCTGCACAGAGAAACCCCATCTTCAGAAGAGGAAGAGGAGGAAGAGGAAGAAGAAGCTGTCCTACTTCAGTAATGATTAAAGGAAATGAATTTCTTTTGACATCGTAGATCCTACCTAATGTCTTCTCTCAAAAGCATACTGTCATTTCTATTTTCTTCCCAATACTGGGTGGCAACAAGATCTTCATCACTATGTTTCATTAGTTTTTGTTTGTTTGGTTGGTTGCTTTGTTTTTGATGTCTTGGGGCTGGGGTTCAAATTCAGGGTCTTGCTTACGGTAGGCAAGCACAACTAAAATCCTCCATCCCCACTGTGCTTCTTATTCCTTTGATTATTAGTGAGGTTGGCCATCTCTCTGTTTACTGAATGTCCACGCTTCCTGGTTATTCTGTCTGTGGTGCTGAGGCTGAGGCCAGGGCTCCTTCAAGTTAAGCAATGCTCTATGACTGGGTGTTGGCTATGGCCCGTATTTACATTTTCTCTTCTAGCCTGTGCAAATCAAATTGATCATTTTCTTTATAATAGTCTTTTTCCTTGTTGAACATCGAAAGCTCTCCACACAGCATACAAAATTGCAGCGCTGACTGTCATAGCTACTGCAGACAGTTTTCTAGTCGGTGGCCCCAGCCCACACCACCCCACCCCTTAGCTCTGCGTCTTTCCCCACTATTCAGAAAGCTTTCGCTGTTAGTGGGGTTTGTTCTTGGTTTTGTTTTCTCCCGGTGCTGGATGCTCAGCCCAAGGCCTCACATACGCTGAGCAAATGCTCCACCACCGACTCCTGAGCCCTATTACTTAGGGTCTAATTGTTCACATAATTGTATTTATCCATTGACTCCTCACAAGAACTGGTTTTCGTGATATCAGACTGGGCAAGGTTTTCTCAACTTCAGCTTATTTCTTCTGATGTTTTAATAGGTTCGTATTTCTATCCGCCTGCAATTCATTTGGTGCTGGGAACAAGGTTGTAACACATTTATTTATTCACGTGGGTTCCCAGTTATTCCAAGACCACCTAGTGAAGTGACATTTCTTCCGTTTGGCTTCCATTGTCTGTATTCTCTGTCCATTTGCAGGAGTCGGGAAGGCACGGATGTGAAGTGCGAAAGGGGCCACTGGTAGCCAGGGAGACTAAAACATCCTCCTTGAGCAACCAAAAACACCGGTGCCAAGAAACAGAGAAACCTGTGACCTGAAAGCCTGCTGGCACAGTGACAACTCTGTCGCCACCCGCCTGGAGGCTGGTGACCTTTTGATGCTGTTCAGGAAAGAGGGACGGATGGCCTGCTGAGGATTGAGAAGCTATGTGACCCGCTCTCTCTGTGCGCAGCAGATGTAGGGCAATTGCGGAGAGACCGCGAGGTGAACCATGGGAGCAGAAACCTACCTTGTAGCTCATTCTAGGGCTTAAAGCAGTGACGGGCAGCTCAGAGACACCCAAAGGCTGAGTTGCCGTTATGGCGGAACTTGAAGCACTCTGAGACTGTTTGCGTGGAGAGGGGCCGGCTGGAAGCTGAGGCTGAATTCATATATGACAGAGAGAGCATAGGAATTCAGATCTGTAAGGGCTGAGAGCAACGGAATAACACTTAAAAGGACAGACGGGCAGACAGACAGGAGACAATGAATAGTCCCGAGGTGGCTTTGAAGGATAGTCAATCATAAATATTTCCTGGGGATAAATTTTTTATTAAGTAGTTGGTGTAAACACAGAGATAGAGAAACCCTAAGTGAAGACCTGGAATGACGACGTCTCAGTCGGCTTTAACAGTCAACGTGACACACCCTGGAGTCACCTGAGAAGAGACCTTCAATTGAGGGGTTGCCTAGACACCTAGACCAGACTGGACTGTGGGCGTGTCTGTGAGGGAGTGTCTTGGCTGTTAATTGACGCGAGAGGGCACAGCCCACTGTGAAAGGTGCCATTCCCTAGACAGACAGTCGCAAACTAAGAAAGCTAGCTGGGAACAAGCCGGCTTCTGAGCTAGTTAGCCAGAAGCAGCCACCACCAAGGTTTCTTCTGTATTTCTTGGCGGCGAATGAGTTCCTTGGTGGGAGGTAATGTGTGTAACAGCAAGCAGGCCTGCCTTTAAGTCCCTGCCTCGACTTTCTGTAAGTTTGGATGGACAATGATCTGAAAGTAAGCCCTGTGATCCCTCTCCTTCCTAAGTCACTTTTGGTCAGAAGGCTGTTGTCACAGCCTCAGAGACAGGGACACTTCCTAGTGGAGTTGGGTTTTAAAGGATAAATCAGAATTTGCCCAACTCCCTTCTGTGTGGAAATGCCTCTGCCTTTAGAAACATATATATTTAAAACTTGGACCACCAAGCCCCCACTCCCACAGGCAGCCACGGTCCTTGCCCCTGGCATGGTAGTGGCGGACTGTGCACGGTCTACCAACATGCATGCCTCAAGCAAATGAAGAGCATGGTGATCACAGGGCTGTTGGAAGAGTTGAAATATTGTACGGAGAAGAAGGTAGTAGCGACTAGATGTTAGCAAGGCATGGGAGACCTGTGTATGAAGATGTCATCATGCAATCCATTATTTTGTGCACCAACTGTAATTTTTAACAAAGAAAAACATCAAAACATTGAAAGAAAAAGGTAACACAAGAGTTCAGTGCTGGAAACCCCCCATGGTGAGCTGGGAGCCTCTCAATGGTGAGCTGGGAGCCCCCCATGGTGAGCTGGGAGCCCCCAGCCCCCACCCACTCCCCGCACTCCATCCCTGCTTCCTACAGCCACTGGCAGACCCCTGTCACTCAGGAAACAGGGCTTCCTCCACTCTGCCTCCCTCTTCCAGTAGCTCGTCTTACCTGCCCTGCTGTTGGTTATCAAACTCTTTGTTTTCAAACTCCGATAAGCTGGACTCAGGCAGGGGAGCGAGTTCAAAGTGTTGGGTGGTCCTAGTTTGCTTTCTGTCACCGTAATAAATGCCAGGACCCAGAGCAACCTGGGATAGGAAGGGTTTATTTTAGCTTACACCTCCAGGTCGTAGTCCATCATTGAGGGAAGTCAGGGCAGGAACCTGGAGCAGAAACCGTGGAGGAAAGAGCCTACCCCCTCCCCAACGCCCCTCTCCTCCCACACACCTAAATTAGCTTTCTTAAACAGCATACCTACCTAGGGTCAGTGTTGCCCATGGTAGGTTGGACTCTCCCACGTCAATCATCAATCTCACTGCTTGGCCACTGGCCAATCTGATCTGAGCCATTTTTCTGCTAAGGTTCCCTCTTCCAGGCAACTCTAGGACAATGAAAACTGACCCGCGTGTGATGGAACCAGCTTGCTCCCTTAGCTCCTTAAGTGAGTCAGGAAGATTGGGAAGATCACAAGAGTCCAAGAGCTCAAGGCCAGCAGAAACAACATAGCAACAGCCCATTTCAAAAAACACCTTAAGAGTTCAGAGCTAGGTGTGGGTAGCACACACCTTTAAAACCAGCATTCCAGACACTGAGATGAGAGGATCTTGAATTCAAGACCGGCAGCTCTGCTACACAGAGTTTAAAACTGGGCTACGTGGTGAGTTCAAGATTAACCTGAACAGCCTAGAGAGACTGTCTCAGTGTGGGCAAGTTCAAAACAACACCTGGAGCCCAATAAACACACAGAACACTCAAGGTTCCCATTATCTTCCTGGTGTTATGTATGTATTGGTGTAAGTGAAAGTACAAGTGTTTGCATGTGTGTGTGTCACTGTACACAAGTGAGCATGCATGTATGGGAGTGATTGTGTGTGGGTGTACTTGTATAAGACTGAAGAATTATCTGTGTGCCTGTGACTATGTGAATATATGTGACAACGTGTATGTGTGTAAGTGTGTAAATGTGTGTATAAAAAATACCCATGTATGAGTTTGTGGTTGTATGACACTGTACATGAATGAGTGTGCATGTAAGTTAGTGTATGAGTATGTATGTTTGAGGAAGTATGCATGTGGGGGGGAGTATATGCTAGCATGTCACTGTATTTGTGTGCATTTTAGTGTGAATATGAGAACGTGAGTATGAATGTATATGTATGCATGTGTAGGAGTGTATTGTCTCATGTATGGAAATATCTATGCATATGAGTGTGTGTACATGTTTGTGCATATCCACTGGTGTGTGAGAGTATCTATTTGTGTATGTTAGCATGTTAGTATGAGGGTGTGGACTTGAGTGAGTATATATGTGACTGTGTACACATGAGTTTGTAGGAATGAGAATGTGTGTGTGTGTGTGTGTGTGTGTGTGTGTATCAGGGTGTATCAGTGTAACCATGTGGGAATAAAAAAGTATGGGGGGGCTGTGCCAATGTGACAGCATGTGTGAGTGAGTGCATGTGTGCAGGTATGGATCTGTGTTTGTAAATATGTTAGTGTGTGGGAGTGCACATGTATAAATGTATGTTTGTATGTATATCTGCTTATAGATGTGTATATTTTTGAATTATATATTTTTATTTTGAGTGCATACATGTATGTATGCATATGTCTGTGTGTAGCTCTGTGGGTTTACATGTAAGTATATATGAGTGTGTATGTATTTGTATAGAGTCTCAGAGTGTGTGTAAGGTTGTGTAGATGTTTGAGTGTGTAAGAATGTTTGAATGTATTTAAATGTGTATGTGATTATGGGATATGTGGGGATATGTATGCATGTGTTTGTGTGTATATGTGTATTAGTATTTATGATTGAGTGTTCATGAATCAGTGTAAGTGAATGTATGTGAGTGTGTACAGGAATGTAAATGGTGGTGTAAGTAAGTATTTGTGTGTATTTGTGCATATATGAGTGTATGTGTGTCATTGTAGGAGCATGTATATATCTGTATGACTGAGTATGCATATGAGAATATATGTGTGTGCAAGTGTGTGTGTACACATGTATGTACTTGTGTGTGCATCTGTGTATCAGCAAATGTGTGTGTACATGTGTGAGTATATGTGTGTACATGTATGTGTATAGGTTTATAAGTGAATGTGTATCTCTGTGTGCATGCATATGTATGTATGTGCAGATAGGACTGTGTGTTTGTATAGGAGTGAATATTTATATATGTGTGACGGTGTTAGTGTGTGAGTATGGGTGAATGTGGCTTGTGTGTGTAATTGTGTGTGTGTATATATATATATTTATATATGTGATTATCAGGGATACAGGTTTGTGAGTGGCTGAATTACAGTTTGCTCCCCAGAATTCATGTAAATGTGGGAGACAAACCGACCACAAAGCTGTCCTATGACCTATGCACATGGCGCTGACGTGCACACACACACACAAATAATAATAATAATAATAATAATAAAATAACAAAGTTTTAAGAATTACAGTTGTTGCCTGGATGTGGTGAGCACGGCTTTAATCCCAGCACTGGGGAAGCAGAGGCAGGGGAGTTTGAGGACAGCCTGGTCTGAATAGTAAGTTCCAGGCTAGACAGGACTGCGTGGAGAAACCTGTATCCACAAGACAACAAAACATTACAGCTGCCTGGTTCCCACTGGCCCAGCAGCATGCTGTGGAAGGCAGAGGCCAAGGGTTCTGCTTGGGCTGGTCTTCCTAGGAAGGTTGAGCAGGTGAACGAATGGGTAAAGGAAGGAACCCATCACTTTGTTGTCTTTGATCGGATGGGTTACTGTAGTTCCACGTTTCTGATCCTGAGATTTTGATGCAAAGGTGGGCAAGAAAGAGCATTTGCTGACTCAGCACCGTCTTTGCACTCTGAGCTCTGAGTCCTTTTTACCAGGGTGGCCAAACAGAGAACTACAAATCCCAGAATCCCTTGCTAGATCCCACCAGTGAGAGTCGTGAAAGATGGATGGCAAGGCCAAGAAAAGCGCAGGCTTGATATTTAGTAGTGGTTTTTGGAGTTTGCTGGAAATTCCTGGCTGTGGTCTACAAAGAGCTGCTATCTCCATCGAAGCAGTGCCTACAGCCTGTTGGCTCGAACTGCGGGTGGCCGTTCTGAGCGCTAGGACATGTGGCCTTCGTTTTCCTTCCCAGGCCCTCAGCTGTTTTGTGACCTTTTAATCCCAGTATTAAGAGCCCTGTTGCTAGACACACCTGAGTGTTATCAGTCATCCTGACTGTACCATAGCTAAACACCTTTTCATGGAGAAATGATAGTTCCCTCCAGAAATCCACCATCAGACTTTTACAGGCATCTAATGGCTACAATCAGTCATAAGCCCACGGCAAACTCCAACCTGTTCCAACACATTTAAAACAGGCACAACTTCCCTTGGATTGAGCACATTGCTACCTTTGGAGTTCTCATTCTGGCTGGGAGGATCTAATAAGAAAAGTTGAGCTGGCCATGGCTTCATGAGAAAGAATCTAGAGCCGGGCGGTGGTGGTGCTTGCTTTAATCCCAGCACTCGGGAGGCAGAGGCAGGTGAATTTCTGTGAGTTCAAGGCCACTCTGGTCTACAGATCCAGTTGCAGGACAGCCAGGGCCACACAGAGAAACCCTGTCACAAGAAGAAGGGGAAGAAGAGATCAACCCCAGGGCTGGAGAGATGGCTCAGCGGTTTAGAGCACTGGCTGCTCTTCCAGAGACCTACGTGAAGGCTCACTGTAACTCCCAGGTTATGTGACACCCTCTTCTGGCCTCTGCAGGTACCTCTTGCAAGTGGGCAACAGATGCATTCAGAGAAATGCTTCCATAGCATTCACAGACATTTCTCTGAATGTGTGTGGCACGTTAAGTCATTGAATAGTGACTCTCAACATATTGTCATTGCAAGTGAGAGCAGAGGGGCAAAGTCACCCAAAGTCACACACTTAAGTGATAGAGTTAAAAAGTGAACCAGCCTCCCTGGGTCTCAGAGCATGCTCAGAACCCCAACTCATACTTGCCTGTCACTATGGACCCCAATAATCAAGTGCCACTAAACATGGGGGCAGTATTATTCTTCATGTTTCTGCTTGCTTCCTGGGCTGCTGGGACAAATTACCACCAGCTCATGATTTCAAACAATGTAAGCTTACTCTCTGGCGGCTATGCGGGTCAGAAGTCCCAAACCACCAGCGTTCCTTCCAGAAGCCCAGGGACAGGTCTGTCTTCCCGCTTTTCTTCAGCTGCTACACGCAGCTCATATTCCTTGGCTCACTGTCCCCTCCTCTTTTCTCCTGGCTGCACAAGGTAACCTAAGATAATTCATTTCAGATTCTGAATTTCAACTGCAAAGTTCTTCTGACCATGACCTGGCCACCAGAATCTTTGTGGGTTGTTACTCAGATGGCCACAATGTTCTAAGGCGATTGTGTCCCTGGAAAGGGTGGGGAAGGACCCTATGGACCAACAGAACTACATTCATAGTGTGGATACGAGGGAGCTGGGGGTCATTTTTTAAAGGTCTAGGCCACCGTTCCCTACCTCCTCACACGGTGACTGTCTCGGATCTCTGTAGAAAGCAGGGGTAAGATCCTTGGGGGGCAGTCACAAGCAGGGAGGCGGTCCCTGCTTGCCAGCCTCTTTGCTGGAGAGTTTAGTTTCCTACAAGAAAACAGACAGGACAGCTGCCCCCAGACAAACAAGCTAAGGGCCAATGAGATGGCTCAGAAGATGACCGCCTGAGTTCCATCCCCGGAACCCACAGAGTGGAGGGACAGAATGACTCCTACAAGCTGACCTCTGACCTTCATACATGCACCGTGGCACAAGTGCCCAGCATATGCACACACACAAATAAACAAAATGTGAAGTTAACTAAGTAATTGATTACCAAGAAATAGGTTAAAGCCCTGAAAACTTTAAAAAGAACCCCTGGGGGGGTCATCTTTCATTTTATCAGGCCATAGGAAGTAAGGTGTGGCCCAGTAGGAAAGGCCCACTTCAGAGTGTCCCCTGCTGTAGGATGCTGCGGGGGTCTTGAACATCCCTGCGTTGAAGATTTGGTTCCAGGGTGTTTTGCCATAAAGATAGGAGTTGACTGAGACCCCCCCCCCACTGTATACATGGTCATTAGCAGACAGCTTGGAACTGGGAAGACTAGGGGGTCAGTGTTAAGATGCCTGGGTCCTGGTCATCCTGCTCTGGAGAAGCTCTACCCTTGCTGATCCATGCCCTGGCCCCTCCTTCCCTGACTGTCTTCTGTACCAGCATCTTTGACACAAGCCCCGGAGACTGAGTCAGGAGACTGAGTCAGGGTGGGCCAGAGAGGTGAAGGCAGCTGCTGGGAGGAGTGACTGGAACTCACGGCCCCATGGTTGCTGCCCGTCGGGAACAGCCATAGACAGCTAGTGATCACACAAGGGGAACACATAGTTTTGCTTTCTTGGGTTTGCTGGCTTGTTTCTGGTTTGTGTGGTACCAGGATGGACCCCAGAGCTCACCCATGCCAGGAGAGCACACTCCTGTTGGACGTCTGGTTTGTACACAGAGAATACAAAGGGCCTCTCTTTCGGCAGAGGCCTCTCCCAGTCCTCCAGTCCACACCACAGACACGGTCAAGTGCTGTCTGACATAACTTTCTTCACATCATGCCGCTGAGCATGGTGCCTCATCTCCAAGGGGCATCGCAGAGTCTCCGGCCTGCCGGGAAGTTTCCCCCTCACACCCTGAGGAACCACAAACTCTGACAAACACAAGTTCAGGTCTGCGGTTTGCCCGGAAGCTGCCAGCTGTAGAGGGTTTGTTTACCTAGCAACCTTCTTCTCTCTTGACAACAGCAGCCTGGAGCCAAGCTCCAGGGTGACAGGTATGGGCGGTGATTTGCCACAGTGGTTTTGGTCCCATCCCCCCAGGGTTGCCATCTGTCCCTCATGAGCCTAAACTGAGCTGATCCACAGACCCTGCCTCACCCAACAGGGCTCCTTTGGAGCAGACCTCCCTTCCTCTCCAAAGACATTTTCTGGGCCAAGCAAGCAAGCCTGTCTTTGGGAGCCAAAGAGAAAGAGAGGGTTAAAGAAGCAGGAAGAAGGAGGTTGGGCATGGGAGGCAAAACTGGAGCCCATTGCTGTCACAGCAGGGAGCAAGGTTGGCCCAGGCTCCGGCTGACAAGCTTTCCTTCCCTGAAGGGCACAGCCAAGAGGACATATACCCAGCACACCTTTCTGAGGAAGAGCTCACCCTCCCAGCAAGTGAGCACAGAAGAGACCTAAAAATGATAGAGACCAATCTCGACATCCAACAGATGATAAAACTGAGGCCCACAATGCCCAGTAACTTGTTTACCATCAGGCAGTGGTGGGACACACACACGCACACACACACACCACACACATGTGCGCACACACACACGTGACCTGTCTGTGACTTTCACACCCTCACAAGAATAGCCACTGACCTGAGTACACATTTGTGTACCAACAAGGGCTCCAGAGATGTCTAGAGCTGGCTCGGCGTGGTCAAGGGCCCACCACAATAGTTTCTCATGAATGCCATCCCCAGTCACAGACCACGCTGAGCCTGGGAGGCTCTGTAACTTGTCCAAGTCACTTCAGCTGGGCAGAGGGAAAGTCAGGATTTGTATCTGGGTCCACTGACTGCGCGCCCGTGCTCTTAATCACCCCTCCTTAGACAGGACCTGCTTCTGTTCTGCCGTTTTCATCTTCCCTTGGTGGAACCTGGGCCTCAGCAGTAACAGGTGTGTTCCTGGGAAGAGCCAAGTGGTCCCCTACCCTGCTGCCAACTCACTTGTGTGTATGGGAAGCCATTGATCAACACAGAATCAGCACAAATCCTTTGAGATTATCTGATCCTGAACAGGTGGCATGGGGGTGTAAGGCTTTTTCTTTGGGTGCCAGCTCACAAAAACACAAACAAAAAACGACACAGAGACTTATTATTAATTATGAAACCCCGCCTTAGCTTAGGCTTGCTCCTAACTAGTTTTATAGCTTAAATTAACCCGTATCTTTTCATCTACATTCTTCGATGTGACTCCATTACCACCATCTGCACTGCCCATTCTGCTTCCTCTCCATCTGGCTGGCTGGTGACTTCACCTTTCTTCCCCCTCCCCACCCTCCGCAGCGCTGTCTCTGTCCAGCAGTCCTGCCTACACCTCCTGCCTAGCTAATGGCCATTCAGCTCTCTAATTAAACCAATCACAATGACACATCTTCACACAGTATAGAGGAATATTCTGCAACATGGGGGGCATGAGGGAGGACTGGTGTGAAGCTTGGGGCCAGGACAGGAGGGTCCCCTACTTTGCAATGCGTAGCTGATAACCTTGCAGTCTTGTGCTAGGTACTTCTCTTGAGGTTTCAAAAAAAGCCAGGCATGGTGGCAATCCCAGGAGGCTGAGGGGCCAGCCTGGGTTATACGGTGAATTCAAGGTCAGGTTAGACTGCAGACTGAGTCTAACCTTGTCTCAAAAACCCAGCCAAACAGAGCCAGCAAGATGGCTCAGTGGTTAAAAGCATTCACTGCAGGCTTCAAGAACTAAGTTTTATTCCCAGGGCTCACAAGGAAGACGGGGAACTTTGGAATCTATACGCATATCACCACCTCTGCCTGTGTGTGTAAGTGTAACTTTAAAAATCTGCAAACCAACCAAGCAATCAACTAAAAACTAGTTACCCTGAGCCCAATGTGCTCAGAAAGAACAATGACCCCCGACTAACCCACAGTACCTGCTTTTGGTAGCTCAGCCCTGTGACATCTGTTGACGTTAGTGCTTCATGTCTTAGGGACTTATGATAATAGATAATAACCTGCCACCACCTAATGGAGCAGCACACGGGATGTCCGGATGTCCCAACAGCGTCTGTCATTGGCCTGAGCATGGAAGACACGATCACCATCGCATCACATCACCCTCCACCGCAGCACACCCGCCTCCAAAATGTTCCTGTGTACGTCTCTCATCAGCAGGCCTAGCAAGAACAAGGAGACCTGGTACTGTCCCCAGAACCTAGGACAGTGCCCCACACAGAAAGCACCCAAGAGACTGTGCATAAGGAAATAACAGATCTATAGGCTGTCAGAGGAGACTCGATGGCCTGCCTTATAGACTCACACAGAGTGAGCTGAAACATCCATGGCGCCTGCTCAGCTCTTATGGATAGAAGTCACAGGATGCTCTACACTGGAGCCTGAGAGACAAGGGACAAGCAGGTGACAGCTCTGAATCATGATTCATAATGAAGGAATGACCTCGAAAGGGAGGGGCCTTCAAGGAGAAGCACATCCAACATAGATGACGTAAGAAGTGGGCTTCACGTGTCTCAACTTCTGTGGGAAATAGATAATACTCCATCCTCCTCATATGAGTACAAGTCAAACCGTAGGCTCTCCTAAACAAACACTGTGTCCTACAAGAACGGCAACCCACAAGAGTGTTCGGAGCCTTGCAGAATCCCCTCTGTCTCACACACACACACACACGCATACGCATACACACACACACACACACACACACACACACCCCTTAGGGCTCGCCAAAACACCAGAACAGTGTGAGTCGCTCTACCCCACTGGTCGGAATAGTTTGGCAAAATTGCTTTTTTGTTTGTTTGCTTGCCTGTTTTAAGACTGGTTCTTACTGCATAGCCATGGCTGGCTTAGAACTCTGTTTAGACCAGGCTGCCTTCAACTGTGTGGCAATCCTCCTGTTTCTGCCTTTCGAGTGTTTGGTTTATAGGTGAGTGCCACTTCGCCTGGCTGAAAAGTTTGCCTTTTGACCTTGTTGACTCAAGGGGTTATGGTGTCTGGCAAGAGATGCACCTGTCTGTATTCCAGGCATTCCAGAACATTCCAAGGTGAGCCAGACTCTTATGCTGAGTTCTCTCAGGCTGACTCTGAGGAAGTCTGATAGTCCTGTGCCCTCCCTGTCTTTCGATTAGAAGTTCAACGTCACCCTATTCCTTCCACGTAGATCCACACCTGCGACAGGCCTGGGACTCCCTGCCCATCTGAGTTTGGTGTACTTGTCCAGCTTTTCTCCTAGGGCTGCCTGCCACTCTGGTCTCATTTTTTTTCTTACCCCTTCCCAGTATTCCTTTCCAGTATGCCCATGCCCAGAAGACTATTCCAAGTCTTCCCTGGAAGGCTGATGGGCTCAGAGGTGAGCCACAGGTTAGCAAGAAGCTGCCCTGTGGGTCCTTACCAGCCACTGTCCCCCGGGTGCCTGTCAGTCCCTCTCTTTTCTGTGTTATAGTGGGCTCCCCTGCGAGTCCCCATTGGGCTGAATTTCCTCTCATTGTTTCTCTTTCCAGTTCTTTGATATAATTCAGTTACCCAGCTCTGGTCAGTCATAGATACTTAATGGAGACCAAGTAACCAAGCCAATGGGCAGAGTTAGGAAGAAATTGAAACTGTTTCCTGCTTATGCTCTGGTAAACTAGTCTCACATCTGGCTTCCTGAGGGTGCAGAGACCCAGTCAGGGTCAGGTTCTGGTTTCTGTACAGAGCCAAGGCCTGTAAACAGCCTCATGGGCAAAGAGCAGGACGATGAGGCACATGGTTGACATCCTTACGTGTAGGAGCAGGACCGTGCAGAGGTGAGCGGCAGATGCCCGAGCGTGTAGGTTGACTTCTGAGAAACACTGACTATGTACCTGTGAAGAGGTTGGTGATACCCCGTTGCTGGGATGGATGGATGTTGGGGAACATTTCAAACCAGGGGTAACCAGAAAAGTTTTACATTGTGCCTCAAGCCTCTTTCAAGAGAGTGGCAGAACCCTAGCTCAGGAAAAGGTCCTAGCAGGGACAGGGTTGTCCACTGCTTCCTGGCCACAACCTTTGCACATCAGCCACTTACTCCTAGCAATGGCCCTAAACGAGGGGCTACAGGTTTGGCTCAGTTAGGAGTCAAACACTGGTCTAGCATAAGGGGGGACCTGGCAGTAGCAAGAGGACTTGGGGATCCCAAGCAGTGCCAAAAATAAGACCAAACAGCAACAACAGCAAACCCACAAGAACTTAGCAATTTTGTTCCGATTTACGAAGTCACCGAGTCACGGGCCCAAAATGACATAGGTTGTCAAGTTTGAATTAAAACCCAGCAGTGTGGCTGTCCTCCTTCCCGTGTCTCCTTGTCCCTAGAGACGAGAGAGACAAAAAGAGGGTTGTGCGATGATTTATTCACAGCAAGAGATAGGAAGGCAGAGCAGGTGTGCCTCAGAAGCAGGAGAGGGGACGCCTCCGGTCCAGTCTTTCCTCACTGTCCTCTGTGGGCGGATTTGTTCTCACTTCCCACACGTAACCGGAAACCTGGCTCCAAAGCTACTTTAAGCCTCCCTGCAAAACAAACTCCCTCTATCTGCACTTCCTAGTGAAGCTATTTCCAGAAGAGGATTCTGGGTAGCTTACTGGGTCAGTGCTCTCTCCTAGGCAGCCTATCATGGGGAGGGTGGAGACCTTCTAGATAGTGGGTTCCATTCAGATTCTTGGCAAGGGGAGGGGCTGCCAGTTCCCGAAGTGGTGAGTAGAAGCCCTTTCGTGGGCGCTCAGTCCTCAGAGCCACAGACTGAGCGCCACAGGTCCAGGTCCCCCTGAACACTGGGAGATTAGGCAGCTGGGGGCCACAAAGGCAGGGGGAGGAATTGGGTTACTCTGAAAGGACGGGAGAATGTTGGGAACAGAAGTCAGAGAGGACACTAGCGAGCATGACCAAGGTCAGGCTGAGGATGGGCGAGTGGAGGGATTTCTAGGTGGAGTGAGGCTCCAAAGGGGGTCATTACATGACAGGATGGTTGGGCAAGGTGGCCCACAGTACCACACTTGAAATTCCATCTGAGGTCAAGATGAGCAAGTTTTAGGCCAGCCTGGGCTACATGAAACCCTGTTTTTTTTTCCATGATATTTATTGAGCTCTACATTTTTTTTCTGCTCCCCTCCCTACCTCTCCCCTCCCTCCTTTAACCCTCCTCCAAGGTCCCTATGCTCCCAATTTACTCAGGAGATCTTGTCTTTTTAGATCTAATCTATGTAAGTCTCTCTTAGTGTCCTCATTGTTGTCTAAGATCTCTGGGATTGTGGTTTGTAGGCTGGTTTTCTTTGCTTTATGTTTAAAAACCACCTATGAGTGAGTACATGTGATAACTGTCTTTCTGTGTCTGGGTTACCTCACTCAAAATAATGCTTTCTAGTTCCATCCATTTTCCTGCAAAATTCAAGCTGTCGTTATTTTTTTCTGATGTGTAGTACTCCATTGTGTAAATGTACCACATTTTCCTTATCCATTCTTCGATCGAGGGGCATTTAGGTTGTTTCCAAGTTCTGGCTATGACAAACAAAGCTGCTATGAACATAGTTGAGCACATGTCCTTGTGGCACGATTGAGCATCCTTTGGATATATACCCAAAAGTGGTATTATTTGAGGAAGGTTGTTTCCTAATTTTCTGAGAAATCACCACACTGACATATATAGGGGTTGTACCATCTTGCATTCCCACCAGCAATGCAGAAGTTTTCCCTTCCCCCCACAACCTCTCCAGCATAAGTTGTCATCAGAGTTTTTGATCTTGGCCATTCTTACAGGTGTAAGATGGAATCTCAGAGTTGTTTTGATTTGCATTTCTCTGATGACTAAGGATATTGAACATTTCCTTAAGTGTCTTTCAGCCATTTTAGATTCCTCTGTTGAGAGTTCTCTGTTTAGAGACCCTGTTTTTTTAAATCTAAAAATAATATAGAAATAAGTAAGATGTCGGTCTCCATGAAAATTCAGGATATCTGCTGGAAATTAATATTAATACTATAATGCTATATTTAAATCCTGAAAATAGAATATTATTTATTGTTAGCATGGGTTGTAAGATCTGGACTGGGTCTGCTGGTAAGGTTGATGGCAGCTGGGAGTTTGTCCTGGAATGGCCGTCCCCCCAGGGCATGAGCAGGGGCAGCTGCTGGGGGCCAACACACTAGTACTTCCTGGGCAAATCTGAACATGGCTGTGTAGGCTCGCCTGTCCATGTGGCTCCCTCTGTGTGGAGGATCTGAAAACCCAGCCTTCTCCCGCACTGGCTTGGGCTCGTCATGACGGTCCATGTGCAGACAGGTGAACCAAAGGCTTTCTCCCTGCATACGATCCACCTCAGAAATGACACAGGACCTCTGCAGCGTAGCACTGGACCCACAGAGGCAATTTCACAGTCTCGCCAAGGCTCAGAGATGCTCTAGTTTGGATGTGACTGTCTCCAGTTTGTTAGAGACTAGGTCTCAGGCTGGGTGTTAACAGAAAATGGGTGCTAATGGTAGGGTCTCAAGTCACTGTGGGCCGTGCCCCTAGAAGGAATGGGACCTGGTCCTTTACCCTTCATGTTGTGGTTGCTTTGGTCCATGTCCATCTTTAATATAAGTGTTCATTTCAAATAACCATGGCCAAAGGCCTGGGGTTGGAGGGGGGATCTGGTCATATGAACATCCCAAAGCCAGCCCTTCCCTAGGCTCTGAGTTCCTCAGGCTAGCCCTTCCCTAGGCTCTGAGTTCCTCAGGCTAGCCCTGCCCTAGGCTCTGAGTTCCTCAGGCTAGCCCTGCCCTAGGCTCTGAGTTCCTCAGGCTAGCCCTGCCCTAGGCTCTGAGTTCCTCGGGCTAGCCCTGCCCTAGGCTCTGAGTGTGGTCTGGTGTGAGGAATGACAGAAGCCGGAGGGTACATCAGCCAGGTGCACTATGGGAGAGGTCAGGGCTTTGTCCACATCCTAGATGGGCTTGTCCTGGTCAGAGTGGCACCTGCACAGGTACTTAAGACCTGGGACCTCTGTGTGGCTTAGTAACTGCAGCGTCAGCAGAGCAGGTGGTGGCTTGTGTGGATGGGGTGGGAAGGTACAGTCCACGGTCTGTGTGGACGGGGTGTGTAGCATGAAGGCCTGCTTTTTGGGGTTTATGTCCTGCCCGGTACCCCACAGCCGGCAAGCCCCAAAGAAATTACACACAGAGGTCTATATTAGGTTATAAACTGATTGGCCCATTGGCTCAAGCTTCTTATTAGCTCTTGTAGCTTGTATTAACCCATTATTCTTATCTATGTTAGCCACATGGCTCAGTACCTTTCTCAGTGGGGCAGGTCACATCCTGCTTCTTCGGTGGTCCAGACAGGGGTGCCAAGAGAGCTTCCTGCTTCTCAGAATCCTCCTATTCTCCTTGCTCGGCCTCTACTTCCTGTCTGGTTGTCCCACCTATACATCCTGGCTAATGGCCAATCAGCGTTTATTTAAATCATGATTGACAGAATACAGACAATTCTCCCGCACCAGGGGTGGGAAGGTACAGGCCCACAGCCTGACAGATGGAAAGCACAGAGGCGCACGCTGCAAATGCAAGGCTTGACCTCACTGCACTGCACAGGGCAGACACACTAGGAAGTGTGTCTTGAAGGCCTGGACTCATTGCTCACACAGAAAAGCCAAGTCCCTTGGTATTGTGGAATAGGATAATTGTTTAACTGTGTAAAGGTGTGCGGCATTTGCTCATGCTGCATTTGTTTAACTGTGTAAAGATGTGTTGCTTTGCCTGTCTAAGGCACCTGATTGGACTAAAGAAAAGCTGAATGGCCAATAGCCAGGAGAGGAGGAATAAACAGGGCTGGGGCGCAGAGAGAAAAGGGGAGCCAGCCAGCCAGGGCCCAGCCAGCTGGGGGGCGGGGGATGGGGAGGGTAGAGCCAGCAGACATGGAGGAAGCAGGAAAGCAGCATGGGTAGTATTTAGATGAGATAAATGAGCCTCTAGGCAGCACATAGCTTAATAGAAATGGGTAACTTAAATTAAAACAAAAAACTAGTTAGAAACAAGCCTAAGCTAAGGGCAAACATTCATAATAAATAGTAAGTCTCTGTGTCATGTTTTGGGGGCTGGTGGCCCAAGAAAGCCTGCTACACCTTGGTACCATGTCTCCCAGTACGTGGCGAGGTATCCGCCAGGTGAGTGTAGTGTTCACGCCCTGGACACTGGTGTGACTTCGGTCCTGTGTACTAGGTTACAAGGTACTCTTCTTTTTCAATTTACATTTTTAGAATTTTTGCACATGTAGAGGGGCCTGTGCCACCGTTCGTACGTGGAGGTCAGAGGACAGATGACTTGTAGGAGTTGGTTGTGTCCTTCCACCGGGGCTCAGACTTGGATTGTCAGGCTCAGCACCAGGCATCTTTAGCTACTGCACCATCTCAGTCCTGTGCCATGTTCTCTTTCGCTTTTGCTTTCAGACCACAAAGTGAACAGTTTTCTGTGCCACACACGCATTGCCTTCACCTTGGGGCTCCTCTACCAGAGGCCCACAAACAACCGGTCTGCGTCTAAAACCAGAATCCAAAATAAACCTTTTCTCTTTATAAGCTAATTACCTTGGGCATTTTGTTTCAGCGATGGAAAGCCTGTTGACAGAGAGGAATGATGGGCCATCCCCCAGCCGTCTGCAGAAGATCATCCATGCAGCACCACAGAGGGAGCACACAGGATGGGTGCCTATTGGCGTGGCCGACTTCGGAGAGCATGTCTACCCACAACTCCCCCACAGTGCCGTGATTCAGAAGCCAGAAAGGAACCAGGGTGGCATGGCTTCCTCCCAGGGTCCCAGGGTGTGCTTCCCTGCCGCTGTGAGTCACGCAATAGAGTAAATGAAGTGGACAGCCACGGTCCCTCGTGCACACGGGTAGCTTTTCAGCTCCTTCCCCAGGCACTGACAAATGCGTATTTGAGTGTGAACAGGCGAGACGTCTTCTGCTCGCCCTCCAGGCTCAGAGCTCACCCCAGCCGCCCTGTGCCCAGGGAGGCTGTCCTGCACCAACTTGGCTTCTTTGTCTTCTGGCCTCCAGGCTGGGTTGGCAAATCGGGAGCACTAGGCAGTGGTGGAGAGAGAGGGAGGATTGTTAGGTTCCTCTCCCCTTCACTGGCTCTCTCAAGTGAGTGACTGTGACTGAGGGGTTCTAGCATGTGATAATGGAACCTCGTGGGTACTATGCTGTACCTGTGTGTTTCCTATAGCCAGCCCAGAATCTATAAATATTCCTTTGATGAAACTTTCCTCAAATTGGTCAGTGTCCCCCCTCCCCGGGCAATATGTCCAAATGAACCCCTGGGTATAATGTACACTCACGGTTTTTGTTTGTTTCCTTCATAATGCCGGGGATTGGACTCAAGGTCATGCACATGCCAGGCAAACAGTCCACCGGTGTGTCCTTACTTCTAAAGAGTATGTGCATGTGGTTTTCTATTGTTTCATTATGTCTTTCCTCATCAGCAAATACAAGATCCAACTTGTTTCTTTTAATATTTGCTTGTACCTACTAGAAAGCGTGTGTCCCGGCTTGTATGACCTTCTCCAAGTGATAGACATATAGGTAGCTGCCAACATTTGCCCTGAGCAAACACTAACACCATGAACATATATATATGTATACACACACATGTGTGTATATATGTGTGTGTATACATATATATGTGTGTGTGTTATATTCATGTGAGTCTATCTGAGCTAGGCTTCACTGGGACGAATACTAACCAAGCCCAAAGGCTGAAGGAAGCTCCAGGAGCCACATCTTCTTGGATTTAAATCCTATCTTCTCACTGGACATGGTGGCGCACACATAAAACCCCAGCGCTTGGGAGGTGTACGTAGGACGATCAAGAGTTGAAGTCATCCTCAGTTACATAGTGAATTGGAAGCCAGCCTGGTCTACATGAAACCTGCCTTTAACCAAATAAATCCTGTCTCCTCTACTGACGGGCCACAGATTCTGGCTTTATTTAGCCCCTCACACCTGTCCCCATCGTGTATCAAACTGTGACAGCACCTTCTCCAGAGCAGTTGAGAGGGGCCGTCAAAGAGCCAAACGTGTAAGCATGTAAGCCGTGTCTACCCTCTGGCTCCTCCAACCGTCTCAGGTTCAGTTTCTCTACCTGTTGGGCTGAGGTGTTGCTTCCCTGGTGGAGAGGTTCGGAGGATGAAGCGCCTAAGGTTGTAAAATTTAAATGAAGCAACCGGAACAAAGTGCTTGGCACCACACCTGGAGTTCCCTTCCACAGGCAGTAGCTTTTGCTATCGTTGCTCACAGTCTCCACCGCGCTTCATGTTTTATTACAGGTATTAAGATCACTATAACCTTTATAGAAGTTATAGTTTGTGTTGATTGTGGTTCTTAACAGCTGGCATTATTTGCTCAGCGTAATCTGGTATAAGATTTCACTTAAATAGACCCTGTAGGTGTAGAAATGTGCACGGAAACACAGCTTATTAATTTGTTCCTTGTTATCTTCTGTTGGAGAAATGAACAGACGTGCTTCCCTCGGCTGCAATGTGTATTTGGGGGTTTGTGGGTGAATGGATCTATTGGTAGTGGGGTTTCGTTTCGGATTGGTTTTGGCTTTTTGAGACAGGGTTTCTCTGTGTAGCCCTGGTTGTCTCGGAACCCACTCTGTAGATCTACCCGCCTCTGCCCGCTGAGTGCTGGGATTAAAGGTGTGAGCCCTGACACCAGGCCTTTATTTTTATTTAGTGAATGTCTCTATCTATGAAGGTCTAGGCAAGTGTGTGCCAGTGCCTGTGGAAACCAGAAAAGGGTGTCGGATACCCGGAGCTGGAGTTATGGGCGGTTGTGAGTTGCCCAATATGAGTGGAACCAGACTCAAGCCCTCTGAAGGCTGAAAACACTCTTAACCACTAAGCATGTCACAGTGAGCATGTGGAGATCGGAGGATAGCTAGTAAGAAGTCAGCTCTCACCTTCTGTCCTGCGGGTCAACGGGATTGAACTTAAATAAACAGGCAGCATCTTAACCCACTGAGTCATAGTGTTGGCCCGAGCACAGATCGCTTTGATGATTCTTTCTATAAAGATGGACACTCATACTTTTTGCTTCCCTCTGTCTGGCGGTCTTGGCCAACACATACATCTGCTTCTCCCATCGGCCTCAGCCCTGTGAGTCCTGGCTGAGGACACGAGGGGAGGAACCCTGTCTAGCATCCTTGAACCCTGGGAACTGTACATATTGGGTTGGAATTAATGCCATGGGCTGTTGTGGACTGCCCTGTGAACAAGGTGAAGTATTTGTGGAGGCTTCAAATGAACCAGGAAGGGGGTTATTACTGTTAGAAAGAAGCCTATATTTTTCAGAATCATGCCTCCAACAGAAACCTACTAATTTTGGGAGAATTTTGTTTGTTTGGTGGGTGGTTGGTTTGTTGTTGTTTTTTGTTTTTGTTTTAGGGGGTTTTTTGTTTGTTTGTTTTTTTAAGACAGGATTTCTCTGTGTGGCTCTGGCTGTCCTGGAACTCACTCTGTAGACCAGGCTGGCCTAAAACTCAGAGGTCCACCTGTCTCTGTCTCCCAAGTGCTGGGATTAAAGACAGGCACCACCGCCTCCCGGCAAGACCTACTAGATTTAACCACAGCTGTGACCATAAATCCAGAGACCTGCAAACATATTGCTTAACACCATCTGTCAGGACCCAGGCTGTCTGCAAACCTTTTCATAGAACTTGAGTCTGTTTAGGCCAGCTGCCCAGCCCAGGGTTCGCGTCCAGACAACATTGACCAGGAAGCAACAGGCATGAGAACGCAGTGCACTGCCCACTAGGGTAAAAGCCACTGGGCCAGATGTCTCCCCACGTGGACTACGGAGTAGAGTAAGGCAAGGGGCGGGGTACTGTCCACCCTACCTTGTCCCCGGCACACAGGGATGCCTGCTCTGAGAAACTGGGACCAGGCCAAAGGATACTCAGACCAGCACAAACAGGTAACAGGATCCTGCAGCTCAGCCCTCAGGTGGTGGAAGCTGTTTTCCTTCCAGTTGGTTCTGGTCGCTTCCAAGCTCTGGTGTGCATTAACCCACCTGACAAGAGGGAGTGTGGGAAGCGAGAGAGGCAGATTCCCAGGCCCATACTCACAATTCTGAGACCGTGGGAGAAACTCCTTATCAAAGAAGTGGCAGGTGATTCAGATCACAGGGTAGTGGCCAGATTCCTCAAACTGATGTCATTAAAATACAGCTATTAGAGGTCAGGCAAGATAAGCCTATTGGCACAACAGTGGTAAGGAACTGAGAGGTAGCCACTGCTCTCTGATTGGATTGATGCCCACTCCTCATAACTGCAAAAGTATTACGAGATAACTATTGGATGTCCAGCCACAAGTGGGGCGTCTGCATCACCCCCTCAGGAGAAAGGACAGAAGAAGCAGAGGAAGTGAGAGGAGGTGTGGATCACTGGTCTCCAGACATGGCATGGCTAGTGTACTCTCAGACTCATGGCTGAGACAGCCTGCCCAGGATCTCCGGGGGTCAGGGTCCACCAACACCTGCAGAGGAAAGGAGGAGAAGTTCATGGGACCCACCGCTCCTGAGGGGCTTACATACAGCTAAAGGGTTGATGGAAGAGGGAAAAACGCTCTCCTCAATAGTGTAAAAGCCACTGATCAAATATCCATTGTTGCTTCTGTGAACAGCCCTAATGAAACTCACAGAAACACACAGGCACACACACACACACACACACGAATGCACACACACCCTAAGTCATACCCCAACAGCCCTGGATCTGCAGCCCAGCTGAGCTTCCCCAGCTGCAAGTCAGGTGGCACCGCCTCCTCCAGTGTCTCCTTTCCTGTCTCTGCTCTCCTATGTCGTCCCTTCTGGAACCGAACTGCCTGAGAGCAGGCCTCTGCTGTGTCCTCTGCAACCTAGGGCGCCTGGCATGATGCCAGCACACAGTGACATTATTTTGTTCCCTCTAAATTAACTAATACAGGTGAATATAATACTTTTTAACGGAGAAGTGAAACTTGGAAACACAGGGATTGCTTAGCAGGTCCAAGGCCCTGGTCTGATCCTAAGTACTGCAAACAATACCAAGAAACGGTGGGTGTCAGCGAGGGTGTGGAGGAACTGGGACCACATATTTTGCTCCTGGGATTAAATAGTTCAACTGCTTTGGAAAACAGTGCAGTAATTCCTCAAAACATTAAATGTAGTCATCACGTGACACCTAGTAGTTCCCTGTTAAATGTAGACCATGACAAATGAAATTGGTCTTTCAAGCAAAGATTTGCACACAAAACATGGCAACCTGTGAAGGACTTTACCACACGAGCCTGCCAACCTGAGTCCAATCCGTGGAAGGAGAGAACTGACTCCTGAACATTGTCTCTGACCTCTGACCTCCACATATGCACCATGGCATTCCATCACCCACACTCACACACACCTAAAATAAATCAATAATAAAAATGTACTAAATACACGAAATAAATTCATACAATTCTTTTATTTTTGTAGTCTCTTAACAGCATTATTCATAATAGCCAAAAGATAAAGCCAACCGAATGTCCATCAAGTCTGGATGGACAAACATGATATGGTCCCTCCAGTGACACAGTACTCAGTCATAAAATGGGATGAGGTGTGACTAAAAGCCGTGGCAGAGATTATGTCAAGTGAAAGAAGCCATATGTTGCTTGATAAATAAAAAATACTAGAATAGGCAAACTCATAGAGACATAAATTCGTGATTGCCAGGCTTGGGAGGAAGGGATAGTGGAAGTTAGCCGGAGAGCACAGTTTTCTTGTCCAGACCAATCGTTTCCCATCTCAGCAGCTGCTTCCCAATTATCACACAGAGACTTAATATTATTCATAAATGCTCAGCCAATAGCTCAGACTTATTACTAGCTAACTCTTACATCCTGCTTGCTCAGTGACTGGTTGGTGTCTCCTTCTCCTTTCCATCATCCATAGTTTGGTTGCCCCACCTATACTTCCTGCCTGACTACTGACAAATCAGCATTTTATAAAATCAATTTGATTGACAAATCTTTACAGTGTACAAAAGAATTATTCCACAACATTTCCCCCTTTTGTCTTTAAATTAAAAAGGAAAGTTTTAACTTTAACATAGTAAGATTATATACAACAAAAGTAGTTATCAAGTAAGAATTAGTTACAATATCTAGTCTATTTGTATTTGGCAAAAATAGAAAAAATACTCTATTATCTATCTTATCTTTGCAAGTCTGAAGTTTTGTACCTAATTTATCATAACTAAAGAAAACTGTAACTATCTAGTCTTCAATGCCATCAAAGATCCCAAAGGGTGAAATGTTACCTAATGACAGGGATCTATCTCAAGCTGCCTGAACAGTCACCCACAGTTCCTCTGCAATACTGGGGCATCCAACTCTGGCTTACAGGCCTAGCATATCTGACAGAGTTTCCCTGTAAAGCAGGGAATTTTGAAAGACTGTCCTGCCTTGTCTTTATCAAGTTCAGCTGCCACCTTTCTTGGGTCCTGCTGGTCCAGTTTGGACAGTAACTGTCAGCAATTGAGGCAAGAGCAGTTTCTTTGCCCACATGGCTAGCTTTTGCCATAGAGAAAACAAATTCCATATGGAGTTTCTTTGATGCCCATCATCCTTTCTGAAGTAGATTGGTGCTGCCAGGAGCAGACATGTCTCAATGTCATGAAAAGTCTAAGCTATTAAAACATTTTAAATGCCATATTCTTCAGGTCTTTGAAGTGTTTGAAGATTGCCTATCTTAAATATATCTCTGTATGACCTTAAAACATATATAACATGAATATAAGTTTGCAATTATAGATATTCATCTGTATTTCTTAATTATATACTACATCTTAAGTGAGCTACATAAACATAATACCCTAAACAAGAGTAGACATATACAAATAGTATAACAAAATTAACTTTAAATTGGTATCAATAAACCAAATACCAATGTATTTGTTTTATTTGGTTTATTACATACCAATGTAAGATAACCTGAGATTAATAGCGATTTTTTGGATTAAAGTAGATTCGATAATCTATCTTTTTATGCTATCATTTCTATATCCTAGCTCCCTTTTTTCTTTAGAAAGAGACCTTGTTTTGCTTTTTTTTTTCCACTATGACCAATAACAATTTGTAACCAACCCCCCTAAACAATGACAAACACCCATAATCCATTTTGGGGGGATGGGGGCATAGTTTTCTAGGCTATGTCCTGATGATTGGAAGCACTGGTAATATTTGGGGGGGGCGCTGAAAAATTTAGGATTATGGTCAAATCCTGACTGGGGTATCCTTTGAGGCTGGATTATCTCAGCCAGCAGCCCTGAAGCTGTTCTGGATGCAGAACTCAGAGGAAACTGCAACAGAAGTGCTCTGAAACATTGGATCATCTGGACCATCTGTTCCCATCAGAGGTTTTCAGGGGTCTTCCTTGGTCAAACCTAATTTTTCTTAACTCAGAATGAATCCACAGCCTCTCATTTCCTGTGGGAACAAAAGCAGAACCTCTTTCCCAAAGTAACATATCTTTTGACTTAAATTTTGAAGTCAAGATATTTTTAAAATATATAGGTTGGTTTAATCTTGCAGCTTTCATAATCTAAGGTCTCTTTGCAGCTAAAAATCTTAAAGACAACTCAATAATATATGTAATCCAGACTGTGTATTTTCCATCTTTATGTGGCTTATTATATTTTTTATTACTCTATTTCTTTATTAAGGACTTTCCCTACCCTTTTTCTTTACTCTCCCAAGCCCATGTATATTTTCAAACATACTGTAACCATGTAGAGGTTTTTTGTTTGTTTTTGTTTGTTTGTTTGAATCTGTCTTTACTGCATATCTCTATCTTGTTCCAACCACATGAGTCTTTAAACTGCTAAATGGCATGGCTAGGACCAAAGAGACAGCTTTGGTGGCTGGCTCTGCCCCATTCCTTGGTTCCTTGAGAGGTTTTTCTCATGGCAGAGGTATGTTTACACCAGCTCTGGGAGCCATGTTTACTGCTCCAACTCTGGGAAGTTTCTGGATCCACACTGCCACCAGGTAGTGTGTCACCTGCTGCTCATAAACTCCATTTAAGTGTTTGGTAGCAGGGTCTCTTAAAAGAGTCCCCCATTTTTGCCACTAACGCTGAGCCAGAAAACTGTCTCTTAAAGGAGCCATGCCTCTGCTCACTGCCAGCAAACAGAGCCCACTGCAGAAAAAATGGTTACCAAGAAGCCAAGTTTGATTCTGTTTTTATGTGCTTAGAACCCTTTAATAAGCTTTGTTGGGTCTTGTATGGAAATTCCAGACCCATGTTGAAGCGCCATGTGTAGAGTACAGTTTTTCTATCCTGGCCACCTATTCCCCATCTGGGTAGCTGCTTCCCAATTACCACATAGAGACTTAATATTATTTATAAATGCTCAACCAATAGCTCAGGTTTATTACTAGCTAACTCTTACACTTACATTAACTCATATTTCTATTTATGCTTTGCCACGTGGCTCATGGCTTGTTACCTCATTTTTTTATATGTCCTGTCTGCTTTGGCAACTGGTGGCATCTCCTGATTCTGCCCTTCTCCTTCCCATCATCCTTAGTTTGGTTGCTCCACCTATATACTTCCTGCCAGGCTACTGGCCAATCAGTGTTTTATTAAACCAATTTGAGTGACAAATCTTTACAGCATGCAAGAGGATTATTCCACAGTGGCTAGCTAGTTTGCAGATACCAGATTTCCATTGGAGACAAATGAAAAACATTCTGGAACTAGACAGCGGTGATGACCATATTACATTGTAACTAAATGTCACCTCGTTGCTCCCTGTAAGAAGGGCAGTGATGGTACTTTTGAGGTTACCTGTATCTTTTTATAAGTTAGGTTTTTGAGATGTATTTATTTTATTTATGAGTGTGTCTGTGTGCAGCCTGTGTAGATGCCCATGAAAATAAGAAGGGAGCTTTGGGCCCCTTGAAGCTGGAGTTAAAGGCATTTGTGAGTCACATGATGTGGGCACTGGGAACCAAACTCAGGTCCTCTGGTAAAGAATAAGTTCTACTAAACACTGGGCCATCCCTCTAGCCCACAAAAATTGAAGTGTGCTCAGTGCCACCCCCTGAGTACTAAGATTCGGGTCAGTGAGTGACTGAAAAGAGAAGGGATGGTCCCTGCTGCAGGCAGTGATGACCCTTGAATCTTGGGTACAATGGAGGAGCAGAGGAACTGGGATCCAGTTACACTGTAGAGTGACAGAAACCACTGGATGTAGAGTCCCATGTCTGTCTTTGCACTTTAAGAATGTGGACTCTTGTGAGGATTTCAAGGGCTCATGTAAACCCGCAGGGTGACTCATAGGGCGCTATGCTGCAGCTCTGTCTCCTACACATGGTATCTATCATGTGTCCAATGTCTGCTGTCACTGCACATAGCCCTAAGGGCCATGATACCCTACAACAGAACTGAGTGTGAATTGGAGTTCCATGGTGTTCACACTGAGAACATTTTGGGGAATGTTGTTCTAGACTGGCGGGGGTCAGATCATCTTGTAATTCCACCATGGCTGGAGCAGCCGTCTGCCTCAGCCCGGGTCGGTCATTTCCCATCACTTTCAGTTCAACCCTCCAGAAGCCTTGGAGGAGGTATCAATCACTTGTCTCATTTCTGCAACAAAACACCTGGCAAAGAATCTTAAAGAAGGGAGGGTTTATTTCTGCTTACAGTCCCGGGGAAGATGCCGTCAAGGCAGAGAAGGCAAGGTGGCAGGAGTAGATGCACCCACAGCCAGGAAGATGCATGAACAGCCAGCCAGGAAGACGTGCGGAGCATCCAGCCAGGTTCTGTGTTGTGGAGTATTACTGTAACTATGTAAAGATGTGTTACATTTGTGTATATTGTGGAATATTACTGTAACTATGTAAAGATATCTACATTTGTTTACGTTGTATTTGTTTAATTACGTAAAGATGTGTTGCTGTTTTACCTTTCCTGCCTAAGGCACCTGATTGGTCTAAAAAGCTGAACGGCCAATAGCTGGGCAGCAGAGGGATAGGCGTGTCTGGAGGGCAGAGAGATTAAGTAGGAGGAGAAAAAATGAGGGAGAAAAAAAAGGAGATGCCTAGGAGCCAGCCAGACAGCTAGACACACAGAAAGCAGGAAAGTAATATATACAAAATGAAAGAAAAGTAAAAAGCCCCGAGGCAAAATGTAGAGGAAGAGAAACAGATTAACTTAAGTTATAAGAGCTAGTGGGACAAGCATACAATAAGGTTGAACATTCATAACTAATAATGAGTCTTTGTAATTATTTGGGGGCTGGTGGGGGCCCAAGAAAGCCCACTACAACTCTGGGAAGTTAAAGGAAGTTAAAGGTCATCAGGTTTGTATAGCAAGTGCTTTTACCCACAGAGCCACCCCTAGACCTTGTGTTCTTCTGTATATGTTGGACCACTTTCTGGTGTGGTTTGGTGGAGTGGGATTTGGGGACTTTGTGTAGTGCTGGGTAGGCCCACGCTACAAAGGGCCTACCAGTAAGCACACGATGACTTTAGGTGTTTTTTACAAGCAGGTGCTTTAAAACATATTTCAACTGGGTGTGATAACATACACCTTTAATCCTAGCGCTGAGGAGTCAAAGGAAGGCAGATCTCTGAGTTCCAGGCCAGCCTGGTCTACAGAGTAAGTTCCAGGACAGCCAGGGCTACACAGAGAAACCCTCGAAAACCAATAAATAAATAAATATAACAGAAAACAAACAAAGAAAAAATATTAATTTCAGTGTCTAGCATGATAGTGCATACCTTTAATCTCAGCAGTTGGGAAGCAGAAGCAGGCAGATCTCTGAACTCAAGGCCAGCTTGCTCTATATAGAGAATTCCAGGCCAGAATTGTGTGCAGAGTTACACAATGCAAAGGCACCAACTCAAGTCCAGGCCTTGGTGAGCTCAGAGCCACTTACCCTCCTCCACTGTGCACCAGGATCATGTGGCAGCAGGTTACAAAGAAGTCGTGTTCCCACGAGTCTGGAACCAGTTTGAGACTGTGCATTTGTGTGTGTACATGTGTGTGCATGTTTGCGGGTGTGTTGGAGCACATGCATGTCCAGGTGTGCATGAAGATCAGAGGTCAACTTCAGGTGTTGTGCCTAGGGAGCTGTCCACTGTGTTTGGGGGCCTGGGGAGCTCTGATCTGGCTGGTTGGTCAGAGAAACCCTCCTGCCTCTGCTCTTCAGTGGCTTTCATTATAAGGCAACAAACTGCCGTGCCATCTGGGATGATTCAGATGGAGCAATGACCAATGGTATTGAGACCCCCTTTCCCACAGGCCCTCAAGGATGATGCCGCAGCTTGGCCTGGCATGACGGCTCTGTGGGGGAAAGTGCTTATCTCTGAAGCCTGCCTGCCTGCCTGAATCAGATCAGCGGCGGGAGAGAACTGGCTCGCAAAAGCTCCCCTCAGACCTCCACACGTGTACAGTGGCATGCATGTGCCTGCACACACATGATAAGGAAGTTAATTAAATTAAGGCCCATAAGTTGGCTCATCAGGTAAAGGTGTTTGCTACCAAACTTGATAGTATGAGTTCCACCCCAGAAACCATGCGGCAGGAGAGAAGTGACTTTCTCAAATTGTCCTCTGACCACCCTCTCTCACACACACACACACACACACACACACGCACACACACACGGTGGCCTGTGTGTCATGGTAGAAGCGGTGAGAATATAAGCAAAGCCAACCTGGGCCTCACAACAAGACCCTGACTCAAAGGGTGGGGGGAGGACTAAACTGAGAAGATGACAAACTCAGGTTCTGTGTGCACGCAGAACGGAAAGGCTATGTGAGGATGGTCACCACCCCAGCACCCTGATCTTGGGCTCCTGGTCTCCAGAACTCGGGAGTGTTTGTCATCAAAGCCATTCCATGGTACTTTTGTTATAATACCCTCTTACGTTGCTTCCTGTTGCCCTGATAAAACACCATGGCCGAAAGCAACGCGGACCTGTTTCACCTTGCGGCTTATGGTCTAGCTCCTCAGGAAGGGAAGCTGGGGCAGGAGCTCAGGAGCCTTCTGGGGGTTGCTTCTCATCTCTTGCTCAGCCTGCTGCTCTATGCCACACAGGATCGCTGGCCCAGACATGGCACCGCCCCCAGCAGGCTGGACCCTACCGCATCAGATTGCCAGTCTGATGCGGTCCCTCTTCTCAGATGACTCCAGCTTGGGTCGAGTTCACAGAAATCAACTAACTAAGACAAATACCAAACCTGACTAAGACAGAGCCCTGTCTTTTTCTGAGGGATTTGGCACTCGAAGCTGCTGTCAAGTTTCCTGTCGAAGTTGTAACAAACAACCACAGACTGCATGGTTAAAACTATAGAAATTTGTCTGTGTTCTGGAGCCAGAAATCAAAAGTCTAAGTGCCGGCAGGGCCCCTTCCATCCTGCTCGGCGTCTGCAACTCCAGGCCTTCCCTGCCTCACCGTGGCTTAGCTCACTTTCTGCCCTCGCTACTTCTGGCCTTTGCCGCCCGTGAATTCTCCTGCACTGCTCCTCTAGGGACGCGCGACACTAGACTTAATGCTCATCCAGAGAACTTGGGATGATCTCAGTTTGAACTTCTTAATTTATATCTACAGAGACCCTCTCCCAGAATGAGGTCTCAGCTGCAGGTTTGGGGGGTGTCGGAATGAGGGAGGCTCCACCAGAGACCTGAGCCGCTGGTTCTGTGCCGTGTGGACACCACCACCCTCATGGCATTCTTTGCACCTGTCCTAAGGCACACTGTGTCTCCCAGGAGGCTGTCCCTACCCTCTATTCTGGTCAGTGGCAACAGTGTTCCTTCCCCCTCGGAATCCCTTGGTGGGTCACCTGCATTCTCAGGCTGATTTCTGTGTGACCCTTCCAAACGTCTGGGTCCCATTGCCATCACCTGGCTGGGTGGATCTCCTCAGCCAGGTTGCTGAGGCTGTGGAAGAGCAGTGAGCGCCTGACAGAGATTGGGCTGAGTAAGGGGCAGGCAAGGCAAAGCAGAGGCAACAGTCACATCAGCACACGAGGAACAGTTACAGTATGTCATGACTGCTGGCCTAATACCCACACCCCCTCCCCCGCCAGGCAGCTCGTGTTCAGAACCCCACTTTGGAGGTGAGAGGTGGAGGCAGAAAGAATTAAGTAAGACCCCTGTTTTAGTTAGGGTTTTTATTGCTGTAAAGAGACATCGTGACCATGGCAACGCTTATAAAGGAAAACATTTAATTGGGGTGCTGGCTTACAGTTTCAGAGGTTCAGCCATTATCATCATGGCGGGGAGCATGGCGGCATGCAGGCAGACATGGTGCTGGAGCTGAGAGTCCTACATCTTGACTCAGAAGCAACAGGAAGTTGACTGACTGCCACACTGAGTGAAGCCTAAGAAAAGAAATCTCAAAGCCCTCCCACACCGTGACACACTTCCTCCAAGGCCACACCTCCTAATAGTTCCACTCCCCTTGGGAGATATTTTCTTTCAAACCACCACAGTTTCTGAGTCTGGTAAGCTTCAGAGCTGGGATTTGAACTCTGGACAACCTGGCTCTAAAATTCACTTTGTAAAAAGAGGCACTGTGCTGGGTGGTGGTGGCATGCACCTTTAATCCCAGCACTCGGAGGGCAGAGGAAGGTGGACCTCTGTGAATCCGAGGCCAGCCTGCTCTACATAGTGAGTTCCAGGACAGGCTCCAAAGCTACACAGAGAAATCTTGTCTGAGGAGGGGGGAAGTGAAGGCATTTTGTGGGCAGAGTGTTTCAAGAGACTGGGGATTGCTGCAGGATGTGAGAAATGCTACTTAGTCACAGCTGAACCTGCGAGGTACGGGAGCGCAGGCCCTGGGTTGGTGGCCTGCATGCCTTTGGTTAGACCCTGAGCAGACAAGGGGTGGAGGGCTGGGCTGACTTCTATTATCATATCCTGCATCCATCTTCCCAGGCAAATGTCTACCCCAAGACTGTGATTAGAAGCCCTTGTCTCTGATTCTCTCAGCACACATGCAGAACTCCTGGAAGTCTCCTGTCATCTGACTGTGGGAGATGGTTTAGAGGAAGCATAGTCACCAGAGGTGACAGGGAACATTGTCACCTCAGACTATGTGAGAGAATCCCAAGGCAAGAAAGTCGGGATGAGCAAAACTTGACCCTTCTGTGAGGCACCCTGAAGAGGGCACGGGGCAGGGTCGACACCTTGAGTCTGTTTTGGGGGAGGTACCATGAAGGCCAATATCTCATCTTGCTGTCAAACCCAACCAACCACATAGACAAGACCTACGGGGTTGGTCCTCAGCCTGCCAGGGCTTCTCAAATGAGACTTCACAAGGGTGGAGATGGGGGACAGTCATCAGCACACCAAACCCCTGAAGCCTCATCCATCCAGTGCACCAGGCTCAGAGGGAGGGGGGTTGGAAGCCCTCGGGAGAGACAGGGTCGCTGGCATGGAGACACAAGTAGAGCTGGCTCTTTCAGCATGAGTTTCTGGTGGGAATTTCACAGATGTAGACCAACCTGCAGAAATAGAGGGGTAACAGGGAACATGACTATATAACCTGGCAGGGCTGACCAGAGCTGTTTCCTTCTGAGGGAAGGAAGGCAGGGTTTTCCTGAGCAGCAGAGAGTAATGAACATGTCCAGCCTTAGTGTTAGGGTGACCTGCGAGGGACTTGTCATTACTCCTTAAGCACAGAAAGCCCCACCACCACCACTTCTGTGAGTCTATAAAAATGGGCCCAAGAGCATCCCCACCAAGCTAAAGTGCTTACAAGGCACCTTCCCTTTCTTCTTTCCCTCCCAAGGCTCCAGGGAAGCCTCCCAGGAAGGCCTGTCCCTGGCTCTCACCCTCCCCTTGCCTCCCTCCACCAGAAAGGACCCAGGGGAAGCAGAGCGAGGGCAGAGCACCTGCCCCTAAGGAGCTGGAGTTGTCCCACAGAAGCTGCGCTCCTGTCTCTCCCTGGCTCCTAGGAGCAGCTGCCCACACAACCCCTCTACAGATAAACAAATGACCAGTCACCCTGCTAATCCCCCTGTACTGGTACTTCAGCCTGGCAGCGCCCCCCCCAGCCCCCACCCCGGGAGTTTTCCATGACCTCAGCTCTGGAGAATGTGGGGGAATTTAGTAAGGGGAAGGGCTGGACAGCTGGGCCTGAAGGGAAGTCAGGCCAGGCTTTGGAGTTTACTGGGCCAGCGGAGATGCGGATCAATGTCACTAACCTCCCAGGGTCCCAGGGAGCCAGGCAGACCTGTGATTGGGCCCTGGTGTGTTTGCCCATGTTACCCCATATAGCCCAGTCACTCCTGCATTGATTGGCAGCTGCGCCATTCCTGGGCTCACATAATCCTCTTGTCGACTTGTTTGCAGGTTGTTTTCAAGGCATCCTACTGCTGCTGTGGGGCCTGCCTGCCCCCCCAGGGAGACAACGCTTTCAGAGGAAGCATGGGGCTCTCAAAGGCCCCGCCTGCTCCAGAGCCCTGAAGCCAGCCTCGGGGGCTTGGGGTCCCCAAGAGTTATTTCAACTCCCACTCCTTTGCCTGCCCCACCTCTCAGATGCATTGAAGAACAGACCTAAGGTGCCTGTTGGAACAAAGAGAAACATGGGGTGGCTGCTTAAGTTAGATCGTCAGATAAATAATTTTTTAGTATCAGCGCACCCCATACAATCTTTGAGATATGTTTTAAAGGGGTCAGTCCTTATCTAGGATTCACACTGAATAGGATGCCTGGAACTCCAGGCCCCTATTTTATGTTCGCATTCTATAAATGCCCACTTCTCTGCTCATCTGTGGGGAGACATTTAGGAGTAAGAGCCCACATCACACATTAATATTCTCCCATTATTATGAAATTAATCCAGTTTTAAAACTCTGGGACATTATTGATTCTTTTGGAAACGTTTCTGCAACTTTTTATTAACTACATATTTCATAGTTTACAATAAAGACTTCCAGTGTGGATAATGTCTTTCTCCTTCTCTTCCTTCTGGGTGTTGGGGAAATGTACTGCTACCAAATAGGAAGCCATTCTATTCTTACCCGATCGTCAGTGCTATTGAAGGAGAATGGCCTTTTGTCTTTCTTGTTTGTTTTAGGCTTTTGTTATCTTTTGTAATCATGTCTAGCTATGTTGCCCAGGTTAGACCCAAACTTCTGGGCTCATGTAATCTTCCTGCCTTATCACCCAAACAGATAGGATTAGAGGTACTTGCCACCATGCCTGGCCCTTCTTATTACTGTTTCCTGTCCCCCCCCCACCCTTAAAATCTGGAGTCTGAGAGCAGTAGCTCAGCGGAAACAGAACACGTGCAAGACGGAGGACCTGGGCTACTACACAAACTAACCAGCAACCAGCAGGACCCACAAACCCCAAGGCCAAGGTGCCAACACAGACCTGGTTTCCTTTGGAAAAGGCAAGTGCTCGGATGAGGAGCTCCCTGCAATGACAGATGTCCCTGGTGCAGACATAGTCACGAAAGCTGGCTCTGTGCCTTGTATAGTGAGGCTCAAAACCCAGCTCAAACCTCTACAGGCACCGGGGCTCTTGGCTAGTAGTCAGAGGGCTGGGAGAATAGTTTCATATTTTTGCCTCCTGCTCTTTTTCCCACCTTTTCTCCAAAGGAGGACAAAAGTCAGTGGTCCAATATCAGAGGCCACAGGATGGCGTGTGACCGACCACAGGGCCCCTTCTGGAGAGGCACAGGGAACACACAGGTCCCCAGTCTCTGCCTCTAGACATGTGGTAAGGCCCTGCCCACATTCCCCATGCGGCTCAGCTAGAAAGGTCTGCTCTGTCAGTCACACGGCCTCTCCCAGGTCCCTGGGGAAGAAACTTGGGAACAGTCTGGCCCTGTGTGTAGCAGCACCCTGGCAAGGGACCAACGTGAGGCCCTTCCTGCCCTTGCAGGGAGCCATCTGTGAACTCCCAGCGGGTCAGAAGTTCAGGAGCCAGCCCTCTGACGTAGTCCCTCCTCAGCCACCTACGCAGGCCTAGTCTCCAATCTCCAGGCCTGTCTCTAGCCCTCCAGTGCACTCTCCTCCTCCTTTTTCTCCCTACCTCCCTTTCAGGGTTCTCAAGCTCTTGGATGGAATGCCTATAAGAGGCAAGGCTGCTCTCTGCCCATAGCACAGCCGCCTCGGCTCAGGGATACGCAGTGGACATGCCACCCAGGGCCAGCTCTGCGGAGCTGCCAGGTGGGCAGCAGGGCAGCGGCTTCACAGTGCTCACCTACTGTCCCTGAAGAGTGGCCAGGGAGGCTTCACCATCAGTTCCATGAGCACTGTGGGTAAGTTCAGTTTGATGCTACGGAGTGCACTGCACCCCTCCCGCCTGCCTGGTTAAGCTCCTGTTTCTCTCTATGCCTTCTCATCCGTGAAAGGAGACCAGAGCCATCCCTTCTCAGGGGGCCATTGTAAGGGTTCCAAAGGCAATCCGAGACAATCCGAGAGATTAGAAAACCAAGTCTATCTGAGTTTCATCCTTGGAACAAATGACGAAGGAGAAGAAACAACCCTGAGCTCCACACAGTGGCCTACACGAACGGCCACTGAGGAAATAAATAAGTAATAAAGGCAGAATATAGCCTGGCATACAGGAAGTGCCTATGAACTGTGAGAGCCTGGTGCCCTGGCATGAGCAGCAGAGAAGCCTGGACGCTAAGGAGGGGGCAGAAGATGAAGCTGCTGCCCTCACCCCTGCTCAGGGTCTCCTCCTTCCTTGCACAATGGAGTTCTGTCTCCTCGTGGTTGTGTTTAGATGGGCCAGGCCGCTGGAATGTTCTTCCTGCACTGGGGAGAGAGCCCATGTTACCTCCCGCGCCCCACCCACCGTGACAAGAGTCAGGCTAAATTCCTAACTAGAAGGACAGCAAGGAGTGGACACGTGACCAGGTTTCACCAATCAAAGGAATTCACAGATGACCTCGTCAGAAGCCAAAACTGGAGGCCCCTGGGGACAACACTCTTCGCCACTTCTTACAGTTTTCCAGAGAGGTGCCATACTCACCGCTAAAACGACATGCTGGAATCCTAACTCTCAGCACCCCAGAAGGCACCCTTTCAGGGAAACGGTCCTGGGAAAAGATCAGGTTAGAATGAGGTCACTAACACGTGCTTTGATGCAATGACTGTGTGTGTCCTTATAAAACAAAGAAAAATTTGGTGGTAGCTGAGTGTGGTGGCTCACGCCTCTAATCCCAGCCCTCAGGAGACAGAGGCAGGTGGATCCTTTGAGTTCGAGACCAGCCTGGTCTACAAAGTGAGTTCCAGGACAGCCAGGGCTACACAGAGAAACCCTGTCTCAAACAAAACAAAACAAACAACAACAACAAAAATTCAGGCAGAGTCGAACACACAGGCAAGAAGGTGTCTTGAGAAGATGCCGCAGAGGTCTGGATGCTTCCACAAGCCAAGGAACTCCATACCCTGAGGCATCAGGAGCTCCCAGAAAGGCACTGAACAGATTCTCCCACACTGCCCAATGACCATGCAGACAACGGCCCACAGAACTGCTGGACAGCATTTCTTTCCTGTAAGCTGGACTGAGAACTTGCGAGGCCCATGGTAGCAAACCAGTGCGGGGAAGAATCTTTTCAAAGGTAAGCACCAGAGAGCTGGCTGTCAAAGGTTCCATTTACTGGTCCATAGCTGGTGCCCAAGAAAGGTCAGTACTGGGGCTAGCGCAGTGGCTTGGCAGCTAAAAGCACCGGCTGCTTTTCTAGAGGCCTTACAACTATCTGTAACACCAGTGCCAGTGAATCTGATGCCCTCTTCTGGCTTCAGCAGGCACAGGGCACACACATGGCATAGACATACACGCAGGCAAAACACCCATACACATATAAGTAAATTAATAAAATTTTTTAAAAAATAAAGGTTTGTTCAATAACTAAATGTCTCTTCTGTAGTTCAAACAGCCAAACATGCAGGATAGACGGAGGCCACAGGGGTCAAACATCCTGCCCCATTTGCAGTCCGGGGAGAACGGCACCAGCCACTCCCAAGGTACATTGTAGTAAGAGGCGCACAGGCTGCACCCTTCCACCCGGCTTCCGGCCGCCGAAATAATTACACGGAATCTGTATTTATTTAAATTATTGCCTGGCCCATTAGTTTTAGTCTCTTATTGGCTAACTCTCACATCTTGATTAACCCATTTTTATTAATGTGCATCGCCACTTGACTGTGGCTTACCGGCATGAGTTTAAGTAGCGTCCATCTTGGCCAGGAGAATCATGGCATCTGCCACACTTCCCTTCCTCCCAGCATTCCATCCTGTCTACTCTGCCTACCTTATTTCTGCCCAATCAAAAGGCCAAGGCAGTTTTCTTTAGTCAACCAATGAAAGCAATACAAATGAAGAAGGACCGCCTACACCAGTACACGTTGCCAGCTTCAGAAGTAATGAAACTGTGTGGCACCAGGTTCTGGTGGGCGGCTGTCTACTCATAGGCTTAGAGGTGAGAACTGAGACCTGAGGCATCTTGTTCCAACCCTTTCACTTGGAAACAAAACATCGGCCGGGCAGTGGCAGCACACGCCTTTAATCCCAGCACTCGGGAGGCAGAGGCAGGTGGATCTCTGTGAGTTCGAGGCCAGCCTGGTTTACAGAGCTAGTTCCAGGATAGGCTCCAAAGCCACAGAGAGACCCTGTCTCGGAAAACCAAAAAAAAAAAAAAAAAAAAAAGGAAACAAAACATCCTAAGGTCCACAGAGGGTTGAGCAACCTCCTGAGCAGTCCGTTCCCACGAGCACTCAGAGGAACCTTAGATGCTGAGAGATGCGTCTGTGAACATAGCCTACTTTCTTTGAGTCCTAGCTTAATTCTCTGCGACAATGGCTTGAAGTAGGAGAAAAGACTAGGTAGGTGTAGTTTGATAGTCTCTCATGTGGATCCTGAGCACACACATAGACAATGAGAACAAAAGACAGAGACAGACAGACAGACACTGGGGAGATGTCAGGGGGAGTAGACACTAGAATATTCTTGTCCAGAGACAAGCAGAACTAACTACCCATGCCCTTCAAGAGAAGCTGTCTACCTGGCCTCTCCCTATTTTCCTGTGAAGGCCAGCTCTTAACAAGGACAGACACCAAATAGATGGGTCACTGGGAGTCCACAAGCCCCGCCCACCACGATTCAAACCACAGACCACACCCAGGCCTGGCTGGGAATGGGCATCTTTTATGTTAAGAAATATGAGCCTCCAGGATTCCACATGAGTCTGGGAGTGTCCTCACAGAGAGCCCTTTGTGCCTGGGAGAGGGGTGGCCTGTTTATTCTGGCAGGTGTCCAGGCCTGCCAGAATTGCCTATTTCTAACTACCACGTCCTGGGGCTCCCCACCTTTCCTCTCCTTTGCACCTCCCTTCCTCCCAGGGCACAGCCACCCTGCTGAGGGCAGGAACTCAGGAGGAAACCTAGCTCTGATGGAACCAGAGAGTCCCAGGCTGGAGGTTGAGACGACTCCAAGGACCTCTGTCGTAAAGAGAACAGGGCTCAGGGGACAGCCACAGGCTGAGGGAGCTCAGAGGAGCAGAGAGGCCGTGGGTGGGTCAGGTCAGAGCTGGGGTGGAGCCAGAGCTGCTCTATGGCAGGCAACACCTTCCAGTTCATTCTGCCTGGGAAGAGGGTGGGATACAGAGCGATTTGGCTTGTTGCTGGGAGACACCAGCGCTAAAGGTCCACAATTATAATTGCAACTGTTCTTGTTTCTTTTAAAAATTAAATTAAAAAGCCCACAAGAATCCCATACTTGTCAGTCTTCCTCCCCCACGGTCGGCTCCTATTATGAATCCGCAGCATCTTCTGCTGAGAGTTAATTACACATTGTGTAAAAAATGCAGACCTTCCTTTAATAAATTTTCCTTCTGGGCGAGCTCTAACCCCTTGGCTCCTTCCCCTGCCCCCATCCCCCAACGCGGAAAGGATGGACTTGCCTGACCTCTGGCCCTCTGCTCCTTGGAGCCTGCCTCTCCCTCCTGGATGCCTGGGGCTGCCTGCTGCTGAGCCAGAGGCTTTCTCCCAGGCCAGACTTCATTTCCCACCCTAGGAGGTCCCACCCCTGCCAGAGCACAGACAGTGGTGTCACCTACATACACCCAGCACTAGGCCCCTCCACAGCCTGATCCTTAGGTTCTCAAGGAGAGAAAGGGGTAAAGATCACCTCCTGAAGACCCAGGAATGGAATGTGACCCTTTCTCCCAGGAGGTTCCAAGCAGAGATTGTTCTTGTGCCTTTTTTTATCCCCCCCTCCCGGATTACTCCACATGTATACAGACATTGCTATTCCCAGGATGGCTCAGTTTTTCTCCTAAGAAGCTATGAGCAACTCTGGAAACAGGAAGTAGTGTGGGCTAATACCTTGAACCACTGCCCTCTGTGGTATTGAATTTCACCTACTTAGGAGACAGCTAATTGTGTGACTGTTGGGACATCTCAGAGCTTGTTACAGCTGTTCTGGGTCTTGACAAGTCACAGCATCTCAGAGCTGGAAGGTCCTTCTAGGCCACCCCTATCCTGAGCCAGGGTGCAGCTGAAAATGAAGAATCCTATGTCCCAGATATCACTTCCCAGGGCCACTCGATAAAGGTGGAATAAAGGTAATCATGTCATAGCTTAACCTAAGCACTTGGATGGCCGAGGCTGGGAGGTCACAAATTTGAGGCCAGCTTGGGCAGTTTAGCAATCTCTTGTTTGAAGAGAAAAAAAAGAAAAAAGAGAAGAAAGCTAGGTACCAGGGAGATGGTAGAATTCGAGGACCAACTGGAGCGGAGCTTAGTGGTAGAGTGTCCAGCCACCATGTGCAGGCCCTGGGCTTGATACCCAGCGTGGAGGAAGGAGGTTGGACACAGTGAAGAAGACACAGGACCTTCACCCCAGCATCTGGAAAGGACCGGAGGGTGTAATGGTGGTGGGGGCACACCTGGGGGCTGGTGAGGGTGTTGTCTATAGCCTCTCAAAGGGGGCTGCGGTCACTTTTCTTTCTTCTCTTGGTGGGGGGTTATCGTCTTATTGAGCCAGCTCTTCTCTGTGTGGGTGCATGTTCCTTTGCATATATGCAGAGGCCAGAGAAAGACGCCAGGTGTCCTGCACTGTCCCTTTCTGACATAGTCCCTTGTGAAGGGTCTCTCCCTGGATCTGCAGTGCCAGGCTGGCAGTCAGCGGTCCCCAACTCCTAGCTCTACCTCTGGAAAACCTGGAGTTACCAGTGCACGCAACCACACCCTGTTTTCCTTCCTTCCTTCCTTCCTTCCTTCCTTCCTTCCTTCCTTCCTTCCTTCCTTCCTTCTTTCTCGAGACAAAGTTCCTTTGTGTAGCCCTGAACTCACTTTGTAGACCAAGCTGGCCTCAACCTCACTGCCTGGCTCTGCTTCCAGAGTGCTAGGATTAAAGGTGTGCGCCACCACTGTCAGCCTGACACCCTGCTTGTTACATGGGTCATGAGGTACAAATTCCACTCCTCATGATTGCAAAGCAAGTCCTGTAACCCACTGAGCCGTCACCTCTCTGGTCTCTCTTTTTTTTTAATTTTGGAGACAAAATCTTACTATGTAGTGCATGCTGAGTGGCCTGAACATCACCTCACTAATTAGGCCAGGTTCATTAAGTGATCATGAACTTACAGTGATCCTCCTGACTCTGCCTCCCAAGCTCTAAGATTACAGGTGTGCACTATCACATTGATTGCCGATGGGGTAGGGAGGTGGGAGCTCCAATTCAAATATACAAAACCGGTTGACATGCTAAACCCTGTGCCTAGAGTGATGGCCCTGACCCATAATCCCAGCACTTGGTTGGTGACAAGGCTTACCTGGGCTCGCAGTAAGTCTCAAAATAAATTAATACATAATGGAGGGACAGAAGATAGATGTAAACTCCTGAGCCCCGGGAAAGAGATCCTGATTTAACCAATATGAGGAGCTCTGTGGTATGCATTTTTAAGAAGCATCCTGGGTAATTCTGAACAAGTGGCCACACTATTTCACGTGGGTCCAAAATGCAGCTAAAACAGGAATCAGCTGGACCAACCACAGTTGCTTTTCTCCTCCCAGCCAGAGCTTTCCCGGAATGTATGTTCTAAGAAATTATTTATATTTCTATTTTTAAAATAGCACTAATTTCTTCTGCCTTCATTATAATTAATGTAGCAAGCTTAGAAGGTGCCATAATAAAACACTTGTGACCCTTCACCGAGGGAGGGAGGTATGGTTGGTAACATTATGCTGTTTCTTCCTTACATGTTTTTATAATAAAGTTGATAACTCACCAAATAAATGATTTGATATCAATATCTCCTGTATTTTTTTTAGCTAGTCACTCTGAGGTCTGTACAATCTCTCCATTAAGTGGATATGCCTTACTTTTATAATCCTTCCCTAGTAGGACATCAGAGTTACTCCCAACAATTAAACAATATTGAGATGAAACATCTTTGGGCATAACATATTATCAACTTTTTGTTAGGTATTTGCTTTATGTTTTGAGACATGGTCCCAAGTAGCCCAGGTTAGGGTAGATCTTGATGAAGATGTCCTAACAGGCCTGCCTTTGCCTCCCAAGTGGCACCAGGCTAGGCCTAGTTTATACAGTGCTGGGGGCTGAAACCAATGTTTTGTATATATTAGGCAAGTACTCCACTGACTTAAATATAGTTCTAGCCCTGTGTGTTCATTCTTTGAGACACTTTCAAGGAGACCAAGCTATCCTTGAATTCACTATAGAACTGAAGCTAACACTGAACTCCTGATCCTTCTGCCTCTACCTCCTGAGTCACATGCCATCATGCCTACTGTTTTATCAACTTACTTTGTAAAATTAACTTTTTCTTTTTTTTACAAGAATAAAAAAAATAGAATGTAGGGCATTGAACATGCCAGGCAAGTATCCTACCATTGGATCATATCCTTGGTCATTATCAACTTTTTTCTTCTTCTTCTTCTTCTTCTTCTTCTTCTTCTTCTTCTTCTTCTTCTTCTTCTTCTTCTTCTTCTTTTTGCTTCATTTAGATGGAAATGTGTCAACAGAGGTTTCTGTCCTGCCCTGTCCTGCAGTCATTCAGTCCCAAAGAAACACACACAGGCCTACATTAATTATAAACTGGTTGGCCCTAGTATCGCAGGCTTCTTATTAACTCTCTCTTTTTTTTTTTTTTTTTTTTTTTAAGGTGCTGAGGAAAGACTCCTGGTTTCTCCCTGCTGTTTCTTTTTTTTTTCCCAAAGATTTATTTACTTATTATGTATACAACATTCTGCCTCCATGTATGCCCACATGCCAGAAGGGGGTACCAGATCTCATTACAGATGGTTGTTGTAAGCCACTATGTGGTTGCTGGGAGTTGAACTCATGACCTCTGGAAGAGCAGCCAGTACTCTTAACCACTGAGCCATCCCTCCAGCCCCCTTATTAACTCTCATAACTTATATTAACCCATAATTCTTGTCTGTGTTAGCCATGTGGCTTGGTACCTTTTATCAGTGATGCATTCTCATCTTGCTTCCTCTGTGTCTGGGTGACGGCTGCAGACTGCCTTTCCTCTGCCCAGAATTCTCCTGTGGGTCTCTATTTCCTGCCTGGTTTCCCTGCCTATACTTCCTGCCTGGCTACTGGCCAATCAACATTTTATTAAATCAACACAACTGATAATCTTTACAAGGTACAAGACCATTGTCCCAGAGCAGAAATGGATCACTGGGTTCAAAGATGTGAATGTGGGCTGGAGACATAACTCAATGGTTGAATACTTACCTAGTATGTGCAAGGTCCTAGGCTCACTTCCCCAGCACTAAAGAAGGGGGGGTAGAGGATGTTTTAGAGGCTCCTGGTAGACATACCACCAGCTCCCTGCTCCTTTTTGCAGGTCGCCCCCATGTCAGCATGGAGTGTAATAAGTACCCCTGTGTCTGCCACATTCAGTCCACAACCTGTTTAAGGTCTGATAAAGGATTTCACTTTAGTTGGTAGCAGAGGAAACCCTGAGTGAATGAATGTGTTGTGGACATAGCACAGCCATGCCAAGGACCCCGCAGCCTCTGCCTCAGAAGGATGACGAAGTCCAAGTGCTGACAATGTGCACAGTAAATGGCCACCATGCCCCACCCCCATGTCTGGCCTGAAGATTGCTCTTTTACAGAGACTTCTCCTACCAAGAACAGCCAACCCTGCCTCCTAGAGCCAGCTATGGACCACAAATCAGCCCTCCTTCTTTATCTATTGCAACACCCCTGCCTTCTGGTCCTGCTGTAGGCAGTGACTCTGCCTCCCAGGCAGCTATATATCATAAACACGTTGAGGCCAGACCATGTGATTCCCAGCTTCATGTCTGTGTGTGTGTCTATCTTTTCTTCATTCCTTGCTGCCCCAGTCAGGTCTGTGCCTGGAACAACAGGAACATCACCAGGCTCCAGATCCCACTATTCATTACATGTGGCTGTATCTCATGGGACAAAAAGACACACAAAACCATAAACTCAATGTTTTTTGCTTTGAACTCTTGCTTATATACAGTGGGTATCAGGCTCATACATTAATGCCTTCCTTTAGTGGTTCTTGTATAACTTGTGCTGGTCAGGCCACGGTCACCTTTGTCATTGGGGGTTAGTCTCTGACTGGGGACATTGAGTGGAACAACAGGTTGTGCATTCTTAAGTGGCTCGCTTCTCCTAAAATGCTGGTCTCCTAATGATGGCTTCCCAAAGGTTGTTCCATGTGGTCAGCTTTCTCCATCCTGAGCAAACTTAAACCTGAAGACACCCTTCCCTCATGGTCAGTAGTAGAGCTCTTTCTTGGCAAGCATGGGGCTCTGAGTTTGATCCCCGGAACCCCAAATTTAAAAAAGAACCAGTTGAGGTGGGAAGATCCAGCCTAAAAGTCCCTAGGTTTTGGTCTTGAACTGAATACCAAGAGAGACAGTCAAACTCGAGCACGGGACTATGAATACAATGTGACAATCTGCTTCCAGACTATGGATACTATGTAACAATCTGCCTCCACACTATGGATACAATGCATAATCTACTTCCAGACTATGGATACTATGTAACAATCTGCCTCCATACTGTGGCTACAATGCATAATCTACTTCCAGACTATGGATACTATGTAACAATCTGCCGCCATACTATGGATACAATGTGACAAGCTGCTTCCAGACTATGGATACAATGTAACAACCTGCTTCCAGACTATGGATGCAATGTGACCACCTGCTTCCAGACTATGGATGCAATGTGACCAGCTGCTTCCAGACTATGGATGCAATGTGACCAGCTGCTTCCAGACTATGGATGCAATGTGACCAGCTGCCATTCCCTCCCCACCATGGTGGACTGCACCCTAGAACTGTAAGCCAAAATAAGGCTTTGCTCCCTTAAATTGCTCTTGTCATTTGGAGTTTTTTGTTTGTTGTTTGTTTTTTGAGACTTTTGTTTGTTTATTGTTTTGTTTTTTGAGACAGGGTTTCTCTGCATAGCCTTGGCCGTCCTGGAACTCACTTTGTAAACCAGGCTGGCTTTAAACTCACAGAGATTTGCCTGCCTCTGCCTCCATAGTGTTGGAATTAAAGCTGTGCACCACCACTAACTGGCTTGTCAGGATATTTTTAACAGCAATGAGGCAAGCAAAGAATGAAGACACTGAAGACCATCTTGAATTCCTGTACCTCCTCTTCTGTAAACAAGAGATTCCTCTGTCCTGCCTTGCTCCATAGCCACTTCCAAATAATCACTCAGAGGCTTATATTAATTATTAATGCTCAACCAATAGCTCAGGCTTATGAACACTTTTATATTACCCCATTTCCATTAATCTATGTTTTGCCATGTGTCTCATAGCTTTACCTGTGTTTTAATATATCTTGCTCCTCCAGTGGCTGGCTGGCATCTCTCTGTCCTTTCTCCCTGTATTTAGTTTGGCTTTTTTGTCTCACTATATTCTGCACCGCTATAAGTCAAAGCAGCTTGTATTATCAACCAATGAGAGCAGTGTATATTCACAGCATACAGAAGGGCTATCCCATAGCACTCTTCCACCTCCCAAGTGCTGAGATGATAGGCATGCATACACCACCAAACCTGGCTTATGTGGTGCTGGGGATCAATTCCAGAGAGTCATGTGCATAGCAAACATTTTACCAACTGAGTTATAACCTAGCAGCATGGGTAGTTTTAAAGCAATTCTTAACTAAGTTGTCCACTTGGTATCACTGACCTTTTCTGGTTCTCACTAGAGTTATTTTTTTTTAAGACAGTTTCTCTGTGTAACAGCCCCAGCTGTGGCACCTGCACCACTCAGAACCGTGATCAGGCAAGGGTCTGGGCATTAAAGAACACACAGAGACATGGGTCACTCTTGAAGCAAGAATGCCAATTTTATTGTGTTCCAGGGCAGCTTATATAGTATTCTCCTTGATTAGTGGCCACACCCTAGCTCTCAGAATTTTTCTACTGCAAGCCCACCAGAAACCACTTCCTTGTTATCAGAAACTCATGAGGGTTTCGTGCTCAGAGCAGCTGCAAGCATAGGAAAACAAATTGTTTACTCCAGCAGGTAAGAGGTCATAGAAAGTTCAGGGTCTGAGCATCTGCAGCCCTAATACTCAGCTGTCCTTGAACTAGCTCTGTAGATCAGGCTGGCTTCAAATTCACAGAGATATGCCTGCCTCTGCCTCTCAAGTGCTGGGATTAAAGGTGTGTGCAGCCACCACCACCTGGTTCTCACTAGAGCTCTTACAAGGTAGATGACTGAGATAATACATATTTGGGAGTTGGAAAGATGGCTCAGTGGTTAAAAGCACTGGCTGCTCTTCCAAAGAACCCAGGATTTGATTCCCAGCACCCACATGGCTCTTAATAATCATCTGCAACTCCTGTCCCAGGGAATCTAATGCCCTTTTCTGGCCTCTGCAGGTACCAAGCATGCATGTGGTGTATAGAGATAGGCCAGCAAAACACCCGTATGACAAATATTTCTTTAAAAAAAATACACACACACACACATATATATATTTGGCCAGGCAGTGGTTATGCACACCTTTAATCCCAGCACTTGGGAGGCAGAGGCAAGTGAATTTCTGTGAGTTCCAGGCCAGCCTGGTCTACAGAGTGAGTTCCAGGACAGTCAGGGGTGCTCAAAGAAACCCTGTCTCAACAAACAAAACAAAACAAACAAACAAGCAAAAATTTAGGTCTCTGTCCCTAGCTCCCTGCACAGAACTCTGATGTAGATGGTGACTGCTCATTAAATTTCCCAGTCACCCAGACCCAAATAATCACACAGAAACTGTATTAATTACAACATTGTTTGACCTATAGCTTAGGTGTATTCCTGGCTAACTCTTACACCTTAAATTAACCCATTTCGATTCATCTGTATATTGCCATGAGACTGTGGCCTACCTGGTAAGGTACTGATGTGTCCTTCCCCTTCGGCAACTACGTGGCATCTGCCCCCCTTCAGCAGCTACATGGCGTCTCTGTGTCTCTGCCTTCTCTCTCCATATATCTGTTCAGATTTCCCACCTGGCTTTACTCTGCTAAGCCATTGGCTGAAACAGCTTTATTCATTATCCAATAAAAGCAACACATATACATAAGGACATCCCACTTTTCTGTATAAATAAAAAGGAATGTTTTAACTTTAACATAGTAAAATTACATATAGCAAAACAGATATCAAGCAATAATTACAGTTACAATATTTAGTCTATTTGTATCTGGCAAAATTAAAGAAAATATTCTATCACCTATTTTATCTTTGTGAGTCTAAAGTTTCATATTGAATTTATCTTTTAATATAACTAAGGAAAACTTAGTTATAATAAACCACCTGGCTTTACTCTGCTAAGCCATTGGCCAAAACAGCTTTATTCATTAACCAATAAAAGCAACACATATACAGAAGGATTTCTCACATCATCTCTGTCAACTCCTCAAAGACCCCCAGAAGGATATGATATTACCTAAGTAATCAGGAAGCACATTGAAAGCAATTTCCAAAGTTCTAGAAAATTCAGAGACATCTTGCTGTCTGGACAATCACCCAAAGTTCTTCTGTAACATTGAGGCATCCAATCTTTAGCCTGCAGGCCCATAGTATCCAGCAGGAAATTTGACTTTTCCATGAAGTCAAATTTGAAGATCTGTTCTGTCTTGTAATGGCAAAGTTCACTAGTTGCTTTCTGTGTCCTGCAGAATGTCTGGCAGACTTTCATGAAGCAGGAACCCTGTCTCACCTTCTTTAGGCAAGTTCAACAGACATTTTTCTGTGGGTCCTGCATGTCCAGTTTATACAGCATACCACCAAGCAGGCCAGGCAAGAGCAGTTTCTTGCCCAAATGGCTTGCCTTGTCACACTGAAGGCAAATCCATAACAAGTTTCTTCAACACCTGTCTACCTTTCTGAAGTAATTGGTGCTGTCATGTCTCACTGTTAAGAAACTAAGTTTTTAAAACATTTTAAATGCCATATTCTGTAGGTCTTTGAAAGGGCTGAAGAATACCTATCCATTTGAAATATATCTCTGTACATCTAGAAAACCTAACTACCATAATTACAAATTTGACTATTATGACTATCTATTAATCTGTTATTTTTATTTTTTATTTTTTGGTTTTTCGAGACAGGGTTTCTCTGTGGCTTTGGAGCCTGTCCTAGAACTAGCTCTTGTAGACCAGGCTAGCCTCTGCCTCCCAAGTGCTGGGATTAAAGGCATGACCCACCACTGCCCGGCCCTAATCTGTAATTTTTAATTATACATTTTAAAATGAGTTGCACAAACACAATACCTTAAATAAGGGCAGAAATACATATACACAGTGTAACAAAATTGACCTTAAATTTGTATCAACAAACCAAATCCATACTGACACAAAGTACTCATCTCTATATCACTCTGAAATTTCAGCATTTATAAGAGAGAAAGGGTGATAATTTTTCCTCTCTTAGCACTTAGGAATTTCCTGGGTTTTATTAATGTCTTTTGTTCTAAGGAGAGTCTTAACAGTCTCCTAGACAGGACCTGGTATCCAAGGGTCCAGGCTGGGACCTGGGAACTTCAGCCACAGTTGGAAATGCAGGTGATAATGGAACAGGCCATGCCGATGAAGTCTAAAAATCTCTGGACGACGAGGACTGGAGCATTCCCAGGAGGCTCACAAGGGCATGCAAGTTCAACATCCCCACCCCCGTACCTTGCTCTACACTTCTCCCACCTGAATTCATCTGTATTGCTTTCAGTGTCCTTTATAATCCTTCCCCATGCCCCCACTAGCAACAAATTCTCCCTATGTAGCTCTGACTACTCTGGAACTCACTATGTAGACCAGGCTGGCCTGGACACTCACAGAAATCCTCCTGCCTCTGCCTCCTGAGTGCTGGGATTAAAGGAGTGTGCCACCATGCCCAGCCTTTACAATCCTTTTTGTTGTTGTTTTTTGAGACAGGGCTTCTCTGTAGCTTTGGAGCCTGTCCTGGAACTAGCTCTTGTAGACCAGGCTGGCCTTGAACTTACAAAGATCTGCTTGCCTCTGCCTTTCAGGTGCTGGGATTAAAGGCATGTGCCACCACCGCCTGGCCTACAACCCCTTTTTAATAATACACATAAGTTGAATGCTTTCCTGAGTTCTGTGATCAACCCTCAGATGAGGGGCAATGAGGACCTCCGGTTTATTAGACCAGTCAGTAGATTTTCTGGAGGTGAATTTTCTATTGGCATCTGAAGAAGGGACACAATTTTATGATCCTGAGCCTTTAACTTGTAGGATCTGGCTTCATTCCAGGTAGACAGTGTCAGAACGGAAGTGAGCTGTAGGGCTCCCAGCTGGTTACTGTGGGAAACCCTCCGTTTGGTCAGAGTGTGGGTAAAAGGCACTGGTTTCCCTTTGCTTAGGAAAGAAAAATGTCTGTTTACAAATTAGAAAACCAAAACCAGGCAGTCATTTGTTCATCAGTCAAGAACACTGGCTGCTCTTCCAGAGGACCCAGGTCCAGTTCCTAGCATGCACATGGTAGCTTGCAACTATTTGGAACTCCAGTTCCAGGTGACCTTTAAAGGTATGACACATAGTGCAGGCAAAACACCCATACAAATAAAAAGAAACACAAAAGCAAAAATCCCTGGCTCAAAAAAAGTTGGCACATGACCCAAGGTGATAGCACTTGTTCAGGAGGGATCAGAATAGAATCCCTGGCTCTCTGCTCCATTAGCTAGTCCAGATTGGGAACAGTATTCCAGCACAGACGCACATGCCAATGACGGATGCCAGTGCCTTAAACATTAGTGTCTGAGGCGGATCTCCTGAGTTCACCTCAATCATCACCTTTCTGGCATCTGAGGGAATGTAGACTTTTGTCATGCGACTATCAGAAATTCGTAATTAACTCATATTATATCTTACCTTTAAGACATCTGTTCTCACAAAAGAGAGAGAGAGACCACAAGGAAAGGAAACCCTTTTATTTCATATATGAGAAATCTCTCTTTACTTTGTTTTATTATTTTTAACGTGATGCTAGGGTGCTAAGGTCTTGTACATGCTAAGCACACGATTTCCCACCGAGCCACAACCCAGTCAGAGGTATCTTATAATTAAAGATCTTCAGGAGAAGTTTTGCGGTGAGAAGCAGCCCGTCTCGATACCTGGATGCAGACTGGCACCTGACCTTTCCCAGGGTGGGGGAGGAGCTCAGATGAGTGAAGCTCACCTCTGCTCCTGGACGACCGAGTTTCAGTGAGGTGCAGGTACATTGCATTGGCTCCCCGCCCTAGTTTGGACCATGAAAAAGTGCCGAGACTCTTCAATCTGATTGACCATTGGGGCCGCCAAGAAGTGGAGAATGCTGGACTATTTGGTCAGACAAGGAAGAGCTGGCGGTGTCAAAAGTCAAGATAAGGCTGCTTTGCTTGCAGTCCCAGCAAACAGGAAGCCCTGTCAGACACAAAGGATGCTCCCAAGGCCAGATGTGGAGCAGGGGCGCAAGAGGTGGGCAGAGCTGGCAGCTAACTCGCTTCCTCCAGGAGGTCCAGCAGGAGTAATGGCACAGATTAAGTTCCCGCTTCTTAGGGCCTCTGGGTAGAAGGAAACACCGAACACAGCAGGGCAAGCCAGGCACATTAGCAGTCAAGGTGACGCTGCCAGAGGAGCAAACAGCTCCACACAGAGGAGGCAGGTGTCCCCTGGGCTGGGCCCATGACAGAAGTGGGAGAAACCCTTCTGAAGAGAGCGTGGATTCTGGGCCTGGATAACGCGGAAGTTACGAGCTGTGGAGTCTGTGGTATAAGCAACAGCTGCAGCCCTCTTGCACCTGCCCTCTGCTCCAAAGCAAACGCACACGGCTCCAGCCCACAACACTCCCTGAAAAGGGCAACCACACAGGCCTGGGGCCTCAACCACTACCACTTTCAAGCCCCACATCCTTGGCCACTATTTCATCCTCTGATGTCACAGGGTTCTGCATCTTGCCCCCAGATCAGCAAATTAGGCCCCGTGGTTTCCCAAGGAGCTGCCATTTTTAACTCTTCTGCAGAAAAAAATAAACTTTTAAAAGGCACAGGGCTTCCCAGAATGCTTCAGTGCTCTTTCCAGCTGGAGTGGATTGGCAGAAATGAGCTGAGTCTAGACGAGTGTCACATGGGGCAAGGAGAAGCTCACAGGGTCCCTCTCAAAGGCTACCTACCGACAGGATCAATCCAGAGCCGATCCCTGTCGTTCTGAAAGCCCAGCCGTTAAGGCGAGACAGACACCTCCGTCTCCAGCTGGCGTCATTTGCTAAGTGGTGGCTCTGGAAAGAACAGCCAAATCCAGGAAAGAGGCCCAGGATGAACTCCAACTGGAGGCCCACAGTCCCACTCATCCTGGGGTCATGAGCGGGTCAAAGAGGTGCCCTGTGCGAAGGAGAAAAGCCAAACCTGTAACATCTGCTGCCTTCCGTGTCCTGGCTCCTCCACAGCCTGCCTTCCTGTTTGACCTGGTAAGGAAAAACTCCCAGAGTTAAAGAAGCTTCCAGAAGCCACGAAATGCACTGACAGTAGATCTTTCTTATGTTGATTTTTTTTTTTTAACTGGTGCATTTGTGGCTGGAGAACAGAGCTAGGCGCTGTAGCCTGAAGAAGCCAGCTACGAGGTGTCCTGCCACCAGCAATGTCTTAAGTCCCCAAAGCTCAAGCTTCGCTCTCCTTGGCCTCCTGGAAACAGAGCCATCTCTCAGACTGGTTGCTGGGCAGACTCTGAGGCAGTTGGAAGCACCCAGACACCTAGCCTTGGGGAAGGCTAGATTATTCTACACTATGTGGGGCTTGGTAAGAAATTCAATCTCCCCCACCTCACCCCCAACACGCAACGAACGCCTAAGAACTAGACCTGCGTGTGGGCAAATAATCGGCCACCAAGCCCCACCCCCAGCTTCTGGAAACCTGCTTAGGGATGAAGATGCCCTCCAGTGATATTTTTAAACATATTCTCAGAATTCATTTTTTTATGCCTTTCTTTATACCATTACCGCCCAGTTTCGTAGGAAGTCACCTGCTAGCCATTTACTGGGGCTCTGTTACTCTTTGAATACACCTCTTTAGCTCAACAAGGGTGCTTCCTCACTTCCCCATCCCAAGTTGACTACAGGGTCTGCCACTGACCGAGAGTAAGGTGAGGCCTGAATCCTTCTGGTCTTATCACAGCCAAGCAAGGCCAGTCGCCAACAGAGAGGCTTAATCAAAGCTACCCCCATCAAAAGCCTGATTGGAGGCCAGGTCTCAGCCCCAAAGCCTGTCCCCTGGTCGGTCGGTACCCTAAGGCTGAGAGAGGTCTCTAGGGAGGTGCAAGCCCTGCTTCTAGAAACTTGGCCTGGGGCCTTTCCCAGCAAGGGCCTCGCCTTTCCTCTCCTCCCGCCCTTGGGGCGGTTCCAGCCTTGCCACCCAGCGCGGGCTGCAGCGCGTGGCTGGGGGCGGCGGGCTTCCACGGCTCCCAGCTATCCCGCAGGGTGGCGATGCCCCTCCCTTCTCCCTCGCCCTCGTGACTTCTGGTAAAGGCCCCCGCTCGTCCCCACCCACCTCCGCCCTCCACCGCAGCCCGAGTGGTGCGGGCCGCGCCTCCCCGGGAGGCTGCGCTTTCTCCCGCCCCTGGCAGCAGGCTGCGCTTCGGAAACTGTTGACTCAGAGGGTGGCCTGGCGGCCAGCGTCTGATGTCAGCCTGGAGCCCGGCCGGCCGCGGCGGGGAGGCGAAGGAGAGGCCCGGCGGGCGCGGGAGGCGGTGCGGGTGCGGGCGAGCGGCCCGGTGGGCGCCGTGGGGGCGGCGTTGCAGCGAAGCTGCTCGGCTGCGGCTGCCCGGGCGCCCGTGACTCACGGTGCGTCACTGAGCAGATGCCCGCGGCGGCCGGAGGCTCCCGGCTGCTGCTGACTCATCAGAAAGCTGTGCACGGCCGGGGTGGCTTTGGGGCGCCCGGAGCCGGAAAACCCCCCAAGAAGAGGCTGGGGCGCGGGCGGGCACTGCAGCGGGAAGCCGCATGGCTGGCAGCTGCTCGAGCCACCTGCAGCGCGGCCGCCTGTGAGCGACTGTAGGCTGGACCATCCCCCACCCCTGCCCACACTCCGTGGTTTCCTGTGCCCAGAGGCCGGGCAGCGAGTTCCCTCCCTGATGTCGCAGAGCTGTTCCTAGGCGTCCACAATGACTGGGATGTTACCCGAGGTCACTGGTGTTGCCTCCCCTCTCCCCGTCTTAAGACTTGGAGGTCTGTCTGGGAAGAGCAGAGCATGCATCAGTACCAGGGACTGGATTCTTTCCTTCCTGACCTTAATCTTACCCTAGCCCTCTCTAGGGAACTACACTGCTGCGGTGGAGGCCACTCGCTGGCTCAAAGCCTGGCTCCAGATCTTTCCTGTCGCTGAAGGCTGACCGCAAGGCCCCGTGGCACTCAGAAAATGCAGCCAGGGGTCAGAGAATTCTCAGAAAGGGGTGTGGATCTGGGGGAGGTGTCTGCGTGGTGTCCACCCTGTCCTAAACAGGGACAAATTCTCTAGCATTAAAGATGTGTGAGGCTCCTGGTGCAAGGCTTTCCACCCAGGTAGGACGACACTGCAAGATCTGATAAGACCTCACAGGCTTGCAGTTAGTGTGCTGCGTGCGGAGGCAGTCATGGGAAGGGGTGTTAGGGTGGGGACATTGGTAGGAATTGGTAGGACATTTGGACAGGTGGGAAAAGGCATTCCAAACGCCCTGAGGGAAACGCTAGACGCCCCCTGGGAAGTCTCCAAACAGCAAGCAGTTCCACTTGGCAAAGCCCTGAGCGTTAGGTGCCCAGAGGGACCTGGAGGGGATGGTTCAGCTCACTGCTCCTGGCATGTAGCCATGCCCATCCCCGGACGCATGGGTCCCTTCCTCCCACAGTCCTGCTCGGTCACATCTGCAGGAGCCTAGGCCTTTGGGTGGCTTTTGATGATTTTTGTGCCCGGTGCAGAGCCTTTTTAGTCCAGATTTCATTCTTTTCCTGTTCCATCCTTCGGTCACTGTACTGGCCTACACCAACACTTCTTGGTTCACTGTGGGATTTCCTAGAGTTGCTTTAGAAAACAGTGAAAGAGCAGCTGTAGGAGAGGCCCCCGCCCCCGCCCCCCTTGCCCGGAAATGTGGTTTCACAGAACCGCTGATCAAGACGGTCACCATCAAGGCTGTCTGGATCAGCCCTACACTCAGCCTTCAGATTCCTCATCTCTGATAGGCCGCTAAGGGTGCTTTGGCCAACGGGAGCAGCTATATCTTCCCAGGCATCCACCCACCTGGGACACCAATGGTGTAGTTATGGACAGGTGGGGGCTTTGGGAATCTTGAGGGAAATTCCTCAGCGGTATCCAGCACAGGGATCATTTCCCCTTGATCCTGATTTACTTGTAACTTTGAAAATTTATCGAGACTCCCAATCTGGGCAAGATTCCTGAGTTTACCACTTACCACCATCACCACCCCACTTCCTGATCCACGGGTTTAAGAAAGGCCCTGAAGTCACATCTAAGGCCTTACAGCCAGGCTGCCGCAAGGAAAAGGACACTAGCTGCTAAGGGGGTGACCAAGATGCCCTCTGAAGTAGTGATGTGGCCCGGAGCCCGAGCAGCACGGTGGGAATCATTTATTGACACATAACAACATTGAAAGGGCTCGTGGGGGTCTGCCGAAGGAGAGGATCTCATGAGCCTCAGATCTGGCACTGCCAAGCAGTATAGTTTGTCAGCTGAGGAAACAGACTGAGACACTGTACCCCACTGGAGCAGCAAGTGGCAGAGCTGGGACTGGAATCTGAAACACCAGCATTAAAAGGAACTCGACAGCTTCTCCGTGACCTTTGGCTGGAAGGTCTTGGGACTCTGTTTTGCTGTGTGTGCATGCCTGGCTACAGATCCCTAATCATAGGTGTTTGGGTGTTAAACCCAAGAAAACTTGTGGTTGAAAAGCAGCTAACCCATAGCAAAGTGTTTCCTGAGGTGGGGTAGGGAAGGCAGCAGGCAAGCAAATTTGTTAAGGTCCTTGAGGGAATGCAGAAGTGGCACTGAATACCTAATTAGAGATGGGACTGACTTCCTTGGAAACTGGTGGCAGGCACACTCTGGTAATTTTGTCATTGGGATTGCCTCCCGGGCCCTTCCCATGTAGCATCAAAAGCTTCTCGGTCTTTCGATCTGTAGGTCGGGGTGGAAGAGCGGGTGGGGTGATCCAGGTTCTCATTTTGTAGATTAGGAAATTGAGGAGGGAGTGAGCCTCCGCCTTCACCAACTTGTGAACCTACTGCAATGCATGAAGTCTATCTACTCCAATGCAAGAATTCCTACTCGTCCGGTGACTGCGGGCAGGACCGGTGGTGGCCTGGTCCCCATCCCAGGCGAGACTCTGGAGCGGGAAGAGGAACCGAAGGATCGGTCTGGCGCGCGCACCCGGGGACGCACATTGCCGGAGCTGGGGCGCCCGTTTCCTTTTCCCCTCCCCGGAGAGCGCGAACTGCCCCAGGTGCCTCAAAGCCCAGCCTCCCCCTCGCACCCCCGCCCGTTCCTGGCGCGCCCGAGTCTCGGCGGTCACGTCTCCCCATCCGGCTCCAAAGTGCGAGCCAGCTGCGGCCGGGCCAGCCCGTGGGAAGGCTGCGCCGGGGGCGGGCACGGGAGTGGTCCCCAGCCGTGCCGCGCCCGGGTCGGTAGGGGAGAGGTCCCCGCTAGGCAGGCTACGCCCCAGTTTGGCGCTCTCAGGGCGGGGAGAGGCGGGGCCGGGGAAGCCTCCAGGCCGCGCCCCGGAGCGCCGCGCGGGGCCCCTGTTGCTGGGAAGAAAAGCGCACCAGGCCCCGCCCCGAGCCCGCGGGCGCAGCGCCCTCTGCTGGTGACGCCTCGGAGCTACGCAGAGACCCCGCCCGGACCTAAGCGGAGAGCTGCTGCGGAGGACGTCCTTAATATTGCCATCCTCTCACGGAAAAAGCTAACCGAATTAAAAAACGAGCAGTGTGCGTTGCAGGGCATTCTGAAATGTGAAGAAAGAAGTCATAATGCCTTTTTCTAGAAAAATTTGCAAATTTCTATATGCTTTCGTTTTTATACAGGGTCTTGTTATATAGTCCAGGCTGGCCTTGAATTGAGGGACTGTGGCTGCAGTAATTGCCATCGCAAACTCCTAATTTCTTTAGAAATAATGCAGACAGTTTATTTTGGTGATATGGATACTCAAAACATTTGTTTGTGTAGAAATGGGATCGTCTTAACCAGCTAGTTCCACCGTTTTTACCATTCTTATGTTTCCTGCGGGGTTCCCGCGTCCCTGGCTGTGAGTACCTACAAAACTGACAGTGGCATGGCCCACTGTGCAGGTTAATTAGAATTTGGAGGCAGAATGGATTTGGGACGGAGGACTGCTCACAGTGACGATCAGATGGCCTGTCCCCTAACAGGGTATGGGACAACACCCTGTAATCAAACACGCCCAGTTTCTGTAGCAGAATGAATGACTGTTCACACTGAGTGGACAAGTGGGTGCTGCAGAAGGCTGCATGTCTGTTCAGGGCAAATGGATTTTCACAATAAAGAACAGTCTTAGTTTTCCAGAGTGTTTCTGCAGCCTGAAGCAGAAGGTCGGGTGGACCAGCACTAGCCCTGTGCCCACCGACAGGCTGCCATGAGCAAGTCTGTTCCATTTGCCTCTTTTGTATTCTAGTTCTGCCTGCTGGTTAGATGCTACTGAAGGGCAGGGTTTGGTTCCTTTGGAAATAGGGCCAGATGTCTTCTCTACCCCCAGTAGCCCAACGTGGAGTGGTTTTCCCGTCCCCTTGGCTCCACATCTAGGACTAACCTTGTTCCTGGAGACGGGGGCAGCAGTGTGGCTTTCCCTGGATTGACTGCTAGCTTGGGAGCAGGGACTTCAGCTCAGTCCTGAATTTTCCATCAGCCATCTTCACATCCTGGGGAGGGTCCTGCCATGAATCTCCCAACCTCTGAGGAGCTGGGGGCAGGAAGCTGGCTCTAGACATCCTGCCAAGCCCAGAGCGAAGCAGGAGTGGGGCTGTGTTTCAGATTCCCCAGATCCGACAGACGCAGTACTGCGGTACTGCAGCCAGCCACTGCCTCTCCATTGGCCACACCGGCTGCTGAAAGGGCCCTGGGCTGGGACAACGATCTCTACCCCAGAATATTTACTTGCAGGAGAGAAGTGTACAAGGCCTACTCTTGGAGGACAATCCCCTTTTCCCAACAACACACACACAGATTTAATCTTCCCCACTTGCTCAGGTTTGTCATATTTAGAACCCACTGAACGTTTGCTCAGGTAAAGACGCTCACAAGTGCCAAATTTGGCTGTCACCATTTTTCTTTAGGAATTCTGACTCAACACAAATCTTGCTACATTTGCTCGAGTGCCTTTTCTTTTTCTTTCTGTTACATTAGCTCTGGAAAAGACAAGTTTGCATGCCAAGTCTATATCACTCGAGCCAGTTCTGCCTTGCAAAGCTCACGACCCACCTTGGGACTCAGCAGAGCCACTAATGCCTCCACACCAGTCCAAAGGCCCCTGCTGAATTAACTTCCTTTTTAAGATCACGTTGATTTCTTTATGCATGTGTGTCTATGTGAATGGGCATGCCTGTGCGTGTGTGGAGGTCAGAAGGTAATTTACTAGTTAGTTCTCTCCTTCACCATGTGAGTCAAAGGGACCAAATTCATATCGCCGAGAGTGGTGGCTAGTGCCTTTACCTGCTGAGCCATCTCACCCGCCTGCCAATTCTTTAGGGACAACAGTCCTGGCAGGCTCAGTGACTGGGCACCAAATACCACAGCCACTACTCAGTGCAGGCCTAGTGTGTGTGTGTGGTGTGTGTGTGGTATGTGGTTGTGTGGTGTGTGTATGTGGAGGCCTACATGCTGAAGCACTCCTGTGGAGATCAGAGGACATCTTGCGTCTTTTCCTTCTACCATAAAGTCGTGGACATAGAACTCAGGTCATCAGACTTGGTGGCACTGATCCTGTCCTTCCTCTGGTGTCTCCAGTCCCTGATACTGATGGGGACCTCAGTCCGGGACAATCCAGTGCCTGTAACTGCTTTTGTCTTAGGTACTCTCTGTGGCTGTGAGAAAGCACTATGGCCAAGGCGGCGTCAAGAGGAGAGTTTATTTGGGCCTCCAGTTCCAGAGGCAGACATGGTGGCTGGAGCAGGAAGCCGGGAGCTCACATCCTCAACTGTAAGCACGGAGCAGAGTGAACCGGAAGTAATGTAAAGCTATAGACTCTCACAGCCCGCCCCAGCAAGGACACACCTGTGAACTCCCTAAACAGCACCACCAACTGGGGCTACCCGTTCAAATGCCTCAGCCTTGGGGGCAGCGGAGGCATTTCTAACTTCCATTTCCCTCATACTGCCTCAGCTTACACAGCCTTAGATAATTCTAGTTTCCTCACTTCCACAGCGCTCACAGGGGTCCCACCCACCCCCCTGTCCTACAGACTCCTGTTTCTTTCTGCCAGTCCAGCCCCATCTGCGCATGGAGTCCCGTGGTCCCTTTCTTCTCTATGAGCACAGTGTGTCTTCTGTCACTCGGAGCATGTTCTCTCCTCACTGTCCAGTTCTTCCTTGGGCCCCGAGAGTCTGGCTATCAGGAAGGGTCACTCAGCACGGTTCTCATTTGTCTCTGCACTCCTCTACCCACAGAGAACGGCAAACTGACCCCTCCATCTCAGCCTCCTTTGTTCCATCTTTCTTCCCAGTGCAGAGGCTAAAGAACAGCATCTACATGGCATGTATGTTCCCTACACAGGCAAGTTCTTCCTGGGCAAACAGCCTCAGTTGCACGTCTTATCTCCCCACAGCAAAAGCCACCACACCGATGCCACACCCGCTTATAATCTGCTCCTGCACGTACAACTTAACAGATATCACAACATGTTCTCTAGTACATTGGCCATGCGGGGTCATGCTGTGCTCACGTGGCAGACCCCATTGATGAAGATGTATCCCTCTGTACCACATAAAGGATGGTGGTCACTCTGGACCCCCCCACCCCACCCAGAAACCCCATCCTTGGATTGCTGCACTTCGGTTGCCTGTTTTATGGCTGGATCCCCAAAGCATCCTTGGCCCCATTCCATCCTTGTTTGGGAGCCGGCTGTTGCACGAACCTTCCTAGGCACACATCAACAGGTACAATGCTAACAGATCAATAATCCTAAATCTAGCTTGGTGACCCAGTGAGTTTACCTGAGATTACACAGGAGCACAGGTGAGTGTTTACTAATAAACCATACTCAGCATGCTTATTATATGAAGTAGGGGTTATTTTATACAGATACACAAGGAAGCAGGTTTAGCTAACCTCAGTGGGAGCAGTCTCTGTAGGGTGCGGTTCTTCCATGTAAACATATGCACTTGGACCAGAGTAGACTTTGCCATGCCCTGAGCCTCACTTGGGGAAGGCTTTGTCATTCCCATGGGGCTGAGGCATTGGTCCTCATGCCAAACAGTATAGTCCTTCACTCAGGGCTTCACGAACTCCCTACAGAGAAAGATCCACACACACCCCTTTGAGAATCCCCATTCTTCCCTGTCTTATGCGCCTGGCTTGGGAGGGCCTTGGGCAGACAAGCACAGCTGCTCTCATTTCAAGAGGCCAAAAGCCATGTGTACATAGAGATCTCTACAGCAAGCATGCTTCCCCTACACATGGCACCTCAGTGGCCAAAGGCTGCACTTTTTCGCAGAGAAGCAAAAAAGTCATGTGTGGTGCAGTCCTCCAGGCAGTATCTGTGCCGCCCTGGCTGTCTACAGACTGATCTTTCATCTCCTAGCCCTCCACTTGACTTCAACAGCCTTCGCTCCACAATGCCCAAGGCCACACACACATCTCCCCTGGAAACCTGTCCTCTTGTTATTTGTGGAAGTGACTGAGGCCATCAGTCACCCATCCAGCTACACAAACTAGAGACTCCACCCTTTTACTGCCTGCTTCACCTTTCCCATTTACCCCTGAAGCAGTCCTTTCTCTACAACTCCCACCTGGTACCAATGTAAGAGCCTAGTCAGGCTCCCCACTGCCAACGCAGCCCGGATGCTGCCCCATCCTTTCTTCTCCGAGGAGGTGGACACATCTCTGTGAAACGAGGCTCTCCCTCTCTCTCTCTCTCACACACACACACACACACACACTAAGCACGTGTGCTTGTGTATGCCCCAGACTCAGTCTGCAGAATTTCTAGGCAGCTCTGGAACACAGCACATACCCAGTTATCAAAACAATAATGCAACCCCCATTTCTCTGAAAACTGGATCTCTGTAAGCGCTTGTGGTGGCTTGACTGGCTCCTGTATTTGAAGACTTGGTCCCCAGTTGGTGGAACAGTTTGGGAAGGATTAGGAGGTGTGGCCTTGTTGGAGGTGTGTCACTGGGAGTGGGGCTTCGAAGTTTCAACAGTTAGCTCTCTCTGCCTCATGCTTGTGGATCAAGATGTGGGTTCTTAGCTTCAATGACACACCTGCCTGTCTGTTGTCATGCTCCCCACCGTGATGGGTTATGGACTCTGAACCCCTGGAAAGGTGAGTTCCAAATTAAAAGCTTTTATAAAGTGCCTTGGTCGTGGCATTTTGTCACAGCAAAGGAACCATGTCTAGGACAGCTTGCAGAGCCCTCAAAATGGGTTGGGAATGTGGTTCATCAGTATACTTAGCCCAGCATGCATAACCCCTGGGATATTAAGAAGCTGTGTCAAGAACTCTTAAAAAGGTGGTGGATTAGGAGAATCTTATCAGACTAAGCAGGGAGAAGGTGGCAGTAAGACTGAGAAGTTTCAGCTGGGCGGCGGTGGCGCACGCCTTTAATCCCAGCACTCAGGAGGCAGAGGCAGGCAGATCTCTGTGAGTTCGAGGCCAGCCTGGTCTACAGAGTGAGCTCCAGGACAGGCTCCAAAGCTGTCTGGGGGAGTGGGGTGGAGACTGGGCAGTTTCATAAGGAATAGTTGCAAGGGAGTGGGCAGGGCAAATCTGGGGGTGGGAAGGAGGGGTGAGATAGTAAGTGGGCTCAGTGTACGTACGCCTGTAGGCTCAGCTGTGCAATAGGATGGCTGGAGCCCAAGAGTTCAAGGTCAGCCTGGACAACATGGAAGGAATATTCTTCTTAGTTTTTTGAGACAAGGTTTCTGCGTATTCCTGGCTCTCCTGGACATGGGACACCTTCCCAAGTTTTTTTTTTATTTTTATTTTTCCATACATTGTTTTGTTTTATTTTTTCCATTCAAGAACATAATTAAAGAAATAAATTTTTTTCCTTTCTTCCCCTTCTCCCGGTCCCCTCCCACTACCCCCCCACCCCTCCTCCCTCCCCCTACCTTCCCAAGTTTTTTGCTATGGTTCAGTACAACTCCGAGTTACCAGCAGTATTTCTGGTTAAAGGGAAAACTTTGCTTGCTACTTGGAGTGTGCATTTGGGATTAGGGTGGGGAGACTGAAATCGTCCTCCTCTTGGCTTCCTGACACTTCACAACATGGAGCTGTGCAAATGGAAGGTAGCCAGGCAGTAGTGGCACACACCTTCAATTACAGCACTCAGGAAGCAGAGGCAGGTGACATGTTAGTATGGGAACCTTAGGAAACTGTCAGCCAGCACTGTGCCAAACATGGTCTGACAGCGCCATCTAGTGGGAGTATCTGCTGCTGCAACAGTGTCTCTGCCCCAAAGGCGGTCTGTACACGAGATTTAGTATGGTCTCTGCGCATACTTGCTTTTGTCTTTGGTGCACAGGAGGTGGTGGAGCAGGGCAGTGTTTCTCTATATAGCCTGGATGGTCCTGGAACTTGGAGATCCACCTGCCTCTGCCTCATGAATGCTGGAATCAAGGCATGCACTACCAGTGTCTTGCATGTTTTGTATACCATTTAAGCCCTGTCCCCTTTTATTTACGACTTGAATCCCCTGCTTTTTGCTGTCTCACTACGAAACTCAGACTGGGTTGGAACTGGCCACAGCTCAGGCTGGTCTCCCACGTAAGCGCTCACCTACTTTCACCTCACATGACTCTGAATTCAAAGCTCCAACTATGTATTAGCTACTTGTGTTCAGTGTGAGGAGCCCCATCCTCGCACAGGCTAACTCACCACACACCACATAGCACTAATTAACCTCCCCTGCTTCCTTTTTTATGGTAAGCTGCTACCATTGAGTATCTATTTCTATATTTAAAAAACTGTGTGTATGTGCCTGTGTGGAGTCAGATGTTGGCACAGGGCAGATACACACCTGAGAAGGGTCTCTTACCAAACCTGGACCTTGCTGTTTTAGCTAGGAAGACCAGGCAGGGATCACCCCCTGGTATCCATTTTTCCTATCCATATACCTAAGCTGGATTTCTATGGCCTACAAGGTGAAGGACAACTCCTTCAAGGTGTCCTGCCCTCCACAGGCAGGCCATGCCACATGGACAGACACACAGTAAAACATCACTTTTAAAAACTGCAGTGACTGAAGCAGTCTGACCCGCAAAGGCAAGCACATACCGAGGAGTGGCAGAAAGCAGGACACACACCACACAGCTGGCACTGCCCCGCCATCCGGCAAGCCCATCAGTCTGACACAGCTTTCATAGCAGGGGTGCTTTACTGACAGTGACAAACTTTCAGCCCAACCAACCCTCTTACCCTGCTGGGCTTCAAGAATGTCAGATGGCCCATTATCCTCCAGGCAGGCAAGATATAAGGAGGGCTGATAATCAGCAGACTTCACAGTAATGACACATTGTTCACCAATTAATTTGTCAGTGCAGATTTTTTTAGTTGATAAATTATACTTATGCGTTTTTTAATTCTTTAAACCCCACTAAGATTGTCAATATTTGAGAAATATTTGAGATATCAGAGAAACACCCTCTAACAGGAAAGGTACCAATTACTTCAAATACTGCTTCCAGGCCTGAGCCAAGAGTTCAAGGTCAGCCTGGGAAACTTACTGAGATCAGGTGTTTTTGTTTTTAAGGATAAAATGGCTTGAAATTTAGAGCTGAGAAAATATCCCACAAACTGGGAAAACAGTACCACTCCTTGGCTTAGCTGAGCATCACTGTGTGCATCTACTGTTTCTCTGCAGCCAGGGAATAACAGGAGAAGCACTTTATACATCAGTGATCACATCACACACAGACATGAATTGTTTTCTTGTAAAGGTGGTTTGGTTATACTACAAGCAGGATGCCTTCTAGCCTGGTTTTACAGTAACGTCTTCAAAGACAACTAGTTCAATCAGAGGAAAACAGCTGTAGTTAAAGCTACTTAGCCTAAGACTTTTAAAACAAACAAGCAAACCAAAATACACAACATTGGCCTCTAGCAAATATGGTCCCCTTCTGCCAGCCCATCACTCAGGAGGCTAAGGCAGAACTGCTAGGTTTGAAGCTACATAGTGGTTTTTAGGCCAGGTTGCGCTACAAAGTCAAACAAACAACAAAAACCCAAACTCTAACCAACAGTTTTAATTCCTAGATAGGTTCATCCTCACTAAGCTGCACTGCACAAACTCCTGCAACTTACTGACTGCCAGACAACTCATGGCTAAATGGTTTTAGGTAACACTGTAAATTAAACTAATTCATCTAATTTAAATACAAGGCAGCAATGTACCTTAGGCTGAAACAGGAAGAGTTTGACTTCTGTACAATGACTTGTCATTTGCAACCATTTGCCAGACAAAGCAAGTATAATCCCCAGTGACCAGGCCCCCTAACTACCATAAGACCCGCCAGCTCCTGTGCACAGAACTATCTATCTGTACTGAGAAGAGCAAATGCAGAAGCAGGGTTGGAAGCAGGCAGGATGAAGCCAGTCTACCTCTTTTAATGCTCAGCCTATTACCTAAACTGTTTAAACCTAATGTATCCTCCTGGTTTCTCTATCAGGTTACCCAGTAACAAGCAACTGAAGTGTTGATTTTAATTTCAGCAGGTCAAGACAGTTTAATAATTATGGTTTTTTAAATCTAATTATACTGAACAGTGAGTGATTCACCTCCCAGTCTAAAAAGGTGGCCCCATGAATACCCAACTCATCAAAACCTTCATTGTGCTGCAATTCCAAGGTCACTTTACTTTTAATAGATTCTGAAAGAACGTGGGCAATGTACACAAAACTAATTCATGAAAATTCACGTCTATTTCATGATAGAAGCCATCAAAGTAAAGCATGAGGAATAAAAACATTTTATCTGTGTATTCAGAATCACACACAAGTCACCTTTACAGTTCAATTTACTATATATAGAAATCATTTGGGTTTTATATTTTCAATTAAATTTTGAACTGATTACAATATCATATAAAAAGATTTTACATTAATTATTCGTAAGCATTCCAAATTGAAATACATAGGTTAACTTTAGATTTATGGCAAACAGTCTTCAAATACAATACAGACACTCTAAAGCTTACCTATCATTCACATGTCAGATTTGCAACTTTGGGCTGTTTTACATACAACCGCTCTCCTATGCAGATGGCAAACTGATAGGCCGCAAAGCTCAAGCCTGTACAGTCAAGCCAAGGACTCAAGCTGCACCATCCTTTCAAAGTCTTGGCATTTCTGGACCACAGCAATGCATAATACAAATGAGGTAAGAAACAATTTCCCCTCCTTGTTAGTTCAAAGTTACATGGTAGCTTGGAATTTCAAATAAAACCCCTTATCACACCTTGGAAAAAAGTCCAAGGGCATGGATGACAATGGACTGGGTTCTTAGTTCTTTGTATAATTAATAGAACCCATGATTAAGTGGGCAATTGTCAAATCAAAAACATTAAGCACCTACTGGTTTGAGATTGAGATTAGAGATTCATGATCAATTTCTTTCCACCTTGAAATCAAGGTGTGAAAACCAGCTATTTAAGGGCATCCCAAACCACCCTTATGTAGCACAGGTGGAATTTTCTGTCCTTGGCACCAAAGTGAAGTCACATTTCCTCTTGGGGACAGGAATTCCACTTGTGAGCACAGAGTGAGGAAAAGGGACCCTTGTAAGTTGTCTCATTGCTACTGTGATTCTGAGACCTAGGACTAACACACCAGCAGTGAACAGTGTCAGGTTAGTGATGCTAAGTCCCTCCCCACACCGACAAGCTGTAGTACGAAAAGAATTACTAAGCTGAACAAATGGGAAATAACAAACTAAAGGTTCAAACCAATAATAGCAATAACAACAACAATAATAACCCAAAAAAACAAAAAACCCTCCATTACAAGTGAGAAATTGAAGAAAGTGTGCTTCACCATCCCAAAGCCCTCTGCACTTAAATGTCTGTGCAAAAGGGCCTCAGGATTCTGGAAATAAGACATAGCCCTTCTGTAAGGTTAGGGTCCTGCAGTCCTCTGCAGTCTCATTCCCCTCCCCACCAAGTTTTCAGTGTTTAATAAAATCTTCTCTATCAGCTGAAAGATCTGTAACTCCAAGGTTTACTAAAGTACGCTAAGCATCCTATCTGTACAGAAACAACTATCATGACAATTGGTTTATGCAGGACTAACATTTTTGGTGTTAAACATCATGCTTACTGCACATCAACTCTCCATAATCTCAGCTCCACAATGATTTATCAAACACTTTACTTAAATTACTAATTAAATAACTAAAAATGTATTGAGCTAAACCAAACTTAAATGGGCTATAAAGAAAACCAACCCTTAAAACAGACCACACGCACGACTACTTCAAAACTACCTTTCTAGCCCCTTTCCCAAAGTTTTAGCCTGAAAAACAGTAAAATCTACACAAAGTTTTATTGCAATCATACAAGGGTTACATTAGGTCAAATACAACAAACACTATGATGCAATTTTACATTTATTAAACTACAGTTCAAAGCACAAATTTACACATTCTAAATACACTAAACGTATCTAATGAAGTCACACTGGTCTTCCACTCACATGTGATATATCTGGGTGAAAGACATCAACTTTACAAGACTTTTTAACAGGAATCCTTATTATAAAACTGTGTACTTGTATGTAAACGATTTGATGGGGAACCCACAATGGGCTTCCATCTCCACTAAGTCATCCATTTTGTTGCATATTTTATTTTAAACGCTTAAGGGGTGGGTCAAACTGATATGTTTAAATCTGGATACATTATCTAAATCCCTCTTACCCCCAATGAATTATAGATGAAAGCTGATTTTGTCTGGTCCCAAATAGCTATTACTATGAATTTGTTTCCAAGATAATTAACAGAATAAAGATTGACTGAATTTTCCCCACACTGGAATGTAGACCAGACAAGCTTAACCTGCGACTTCAGATCTAAAGAAGCGTTAATGCCTGTTTAAGCTTCAGTGGAAAAGCTGTCTTCTTGGCTCAGCTGAATGCAAGAGGGTGCAAAGAAGAAGTTTTTCATCATTGCATCTGAAGTAATTCCAGCATCTTGCATCTCATACCTGTTAAGAAAAATGCAAAAATTGGGACTTAAGTATTTATAAAACCACACAACACAACAAAACAAGACGTAACAACTAGTCTTCCAGTCCCTCCTAAAAGATTTTGTTTTTGGGCCAGGGAAATGGTAAAGGTGCTTGCCATGTAAGCCTGATAATAAATTTAATCTCTGAAACCCATGGGGTTTGGCTGTCTAGAGGAAATAGAGTCTGTGCCGGGCGGTGGTGGCGCACGCCTTTAATCCCAGCACTCGAGAGGCAGAGGCAGGCGGATCTCTGTGAGTTCGAGGCCAGCGTGGTCTACAAGAGCTAGTTCCAGGACAGGCTCTAAAACTACAGTGAAACCAGTCTTGAAAAACCAAAAAAGAAAGAAATGGAGTCTGACCTCCTACATTCTCATGAGGTAGCGCAGCAGATCCAGGGGATCTGACACCACCTTCTAGCCTCTGTGTGGGAATAGCACACAAGCTGCACATACCCGCACACAGGCATACATGGACAGACATAAGGGGGAATACCTACTAGGGAGCAGGAGGTGTAATTCACGTTGGTGTGTGTGCACAGACCGGCCATTATCCCGTCTTCAATGGCTCTCTACCTCATTTTCTTTCATTTTTTGAGGCAGGGTTTCATATTGAGCATAAAACTCAACAACTGGCTAGAATGGCTGTACAGCCAGCTCCGTGGCTCTATTCATTTCTGCCTCTTTCTTACCCCTCTATTTCCCAACTCAGCTGTTCCAGCCTATGTGGCAGCCATCTCCACAGCCCTAAGATTTTTCTACTTTTAATGCAAGGGCTGAATACACTATAGACGCACACCTTTAATCCCAGCACTAGGGAGGCAGAGGCTGGTGGATCTCTGTGAGTTCAAGGCCAGCCTGGTCTACAGAGTGAGCTCCAGGATAGCCAGAGCTGTCTCGGAAAACCAAAAAAAGAGAAAGAAAAAAAAGGAACTATCACTGGGCATGATGATTTAATCCTGGCAGAGGCAACAGTGAGTTCAAAGCCAGCCTAGTGTAAATATCGAGTTTCAGGACAGTCAGGATTATGTAAGGGACCCTGTCTCAAACAAAAAGGAAAGGAAACTATCACCTTTATCTATCACAGTATGAAATTTCATGAAATGTTCTTCTGAAGGTATTAGCAGATCTAAAATGCCACTTCCAATATCCCATCTGCTTTTAAATAAAATAAAATCACCTTACCAATCACTGAATGACATCATATAATAAATAGCTGGCCTTTGAAAATCATTAAAAGCAGATGGTTCGTGGAAAGAATCTGCTCCCATGTTATCAAAGATAAGCCAGTCTCCCACATTCAGCTCAGGAAGAAGACAGCTTTCTACAATTTGATCAAGCTCATCACAGGACGGACCCCAAAGGCTGCTTGTAAATAGAGGCTCATCTTCCTTGTGTTTCTGCAGGAAAAGAAAATTTACCAAATTCTTTCAGGTACTTAATCTGAAGATATAACAATTTCAGTTTCTCAGATCTCATATATCTACGGGAGATTGAGAGTCAGGCATAAGTCTCAACTGTTACTATGAACTCCATGGTTAGGAAATAAATTGAAGAGGAGACCAGAATATGAATCCTAGAAAAACAGTTCAAAACATATGATAAAATAATAATCAAGATTTAAGGAGGCGGGATTCTTGCCAACTGAATCCAGGACATGCAAATGAATGAGTTGTACCAATACATTGCACTAAAAAACTTTTTAAAAAAAATTACAATTTATTTCTTTGTGTAGGGTGTGTTTGTGTGTGTGCATGCACGGTCAGAGGACAACCAGGATGGATCAGTTCTCTTTTGTTGCCACGCAGGGCCATGGCTCAATGCCTTCACCACTAAGTCACTTTTGCAAGCTAGTTTTTATTTTTTTTTTTTTTTTACACTGCCAAAGACATTTTGGAAAAACAAACTTACCTTGTGAACCTCTGGAATGGTATTTAAGTCCTCAGAAAGTTTACTCGCAAAAGAACCATAAACACCATCGTTCATGTAATACACGAAGGCTGGCTCATCACTCCCATTTTTTTCGACTGAAATGAAATAGTAAAGAGGAAGATTAATGTAAACCAACACGAGTGCACCTTACTCAGCACATAGCAATTCTACTCTCTATACAACCAATATCCCTTCCTTGGGCTTGAAATTCTACCCTCCAGGAAAATAAACCTCCAGGGCTCCATGGAGAAATGACTAGATAGATAGTCTTGAGACTGGAAAGACAATGGGCTCAGAATCTAGCTGCACCAGAACCAAAAATGTACTGAGGTCAATTGTTGGGGTTCATGTCAGCAATCCCAGCATCTCACACAGGCGAATTCTTAGCTACACAAACTTCCTAGCCAGCCTGTGCTTCAAGAGGAAGTACTGGTTTCTAAATAAAAAGCAAAACCCAGAGGGCTGGAGAGACATGGCTCAGGAGCTGAGAGTATATGCTGTTTGCTCTTCCAGAGGACCCAAAATTCAGCTATTACCCTTGAAAGGCAGCTCACAACTGACTATGACTCCAGCTCCATCCAGGGGACCCCATACCTCTAGCCTCTTAGGCACACACATACACATGTGGGTAAAAATCTTAGAACAAACAAATACCATTAAAACAAAAGCCAGTCATGTACCCACCCCATCAAGCCCAACCATAACAGCACCATATTAGAACAGACCATTAGCATATGCTTCCTAATGAGATATACAGAATATTCCAAAACTCTGGAGTGAAGCCCACCAAGATGAAGCATCAAAAAACCAAACCAAACGAAAAAGACCTACCCTTCAAAAGTATCAGTAAAGAAAGAAAAAAGAGAAAAAGCACATACAATGCAGTCCTGAACTGAAATCTAACAAAGACAAAAGGAAAAAAAAATAGTGGGGAAATCAATTTTTCTATAAAGATTAGTCCATAGTGGGAAAAAAATGGTCTTCTTAATGCAAACTGTATTCTACAACGACACAGGACAATTTTGTTGGTTTGACTTAAAGGTGGATTTGAAGAACACTTTGGCCCTGTAGCAAAATACAAGGCAGATTCTCCTTCTGAGACAAGAGGAATGCACTGGAAATCACAACAAAACATCGATTGGCTTTTAGGGTAAAAAATCACATGGTGGAGGTTTTATCCAAAACATCAGATATAAACTTTGTAACTTACCTCCAGAGGAAAGTTTATCATTTTCAACAACTTTCTTAGCAATAATATTAACTGCAAGTGTAAACGCAGAAGACACATAGTAGCTTCCAGGTTCTGAAATTATCTGAATGCCAGATCCTTCCGGGAAGTAAACATCCAGCAGAGGACTGATAACATGATTAACCTATGGGTTTTAAATTACAGGTTTTTAAGTTTCAATACTGGATCACAGAAGTCTAGCTATTAACTAAGAAAACTAAGCAATTCCAATTGCAGAGCAAGCCTAGCTACTTCTCTGAACCCCATCTTCGATTAGGCAAGCTTTTACATCAGCTTTTTTTGGTAATAATTACAATAGCATTAATTAAAAAAAAAATCAACTCTAGTACTGTGTCTGATTGCTGGTAGAGGAATAAAATTTCAATTCAGTTTCCAGACACTGCAGAATGAACGCAGGAGTGATATGCACCTTGCTATTGCAGTCACGAAGCTAGAAGCTCACGTGACATCTAACACATGAAACACAACTCAAACACTTTCTGTGGGCTACAGTGTAGCGCAGTGGGTGGCATAAATCCAACAAGTGGGAGTCTACTTCATGATTTGATGGGGTTCACAGAATTCCAGATTTAGAGTAGCTCGGTTACAACAGGCTTTAGCTTATGCTATTATAAAAACTCTAGTCCAAGTACCCACCAATCATGTGCTGAAGAAAGCAGGTTCTTCCTGCTTTCTTTAGCCAACCCCAGAAAAAGTTTACCTCTTCCAGCTGAATTTCAGTTCCTGTGAAGCCTCCACCAATGTCTAGCATGTTCATTGTAAAGCCAAATTCTCTCTAGAGACAAAAAACCTTCATGTTTCCAAATTATAATGCAAACAAGTAAAAAATTAATAACAAAAACCTCTTCTTCCTAGGTAGGTAAATGTTTCTGACCTCTACAGTGATACCAATTGCTCCTGTTTTCTTATCGTTTCGTTTCTCTTTATGGCCGCATACTGACCGTCTTGCCTCAGTCTCCTGAGTACTTAAGCTACCAGCAGATTTCTGCTGTCAAACTCAGGAACAGACATATGTTACACATATTCTGTCTCCTCATCCTTGCCTGTGCTCTCTTTATATGAAGTACTAATGTGTGGAACCTTTAGTCTATTAACAAAATCAGGAAGCCAGATGTGGTGGTACATGCTTTTAATCTCAGAGGCAAAGGCAGGCAGATCTCTAATTCAAGGACAGCCAGGGCTACAGAGAAACCCTGTCTCAACCAAAAATATAATAAAATTCAAGTATGCCGTCCTGAAGAAATGGCTCAATGGTTAAGAGCACTTGTCATTATTGTAGAGAACCTGGGTTCAGTTCCCAGCCTAAAGCATCCTTAACACTAGTTCCAGGGGCTCCAACACCCTGTTCTGACCTCCATGGGCACCAGGCATGAACATGGTGCACATATACACACAAGCAACATAAAACCTAAAAAATTTTTTAAAAATCATGTGAGCTGGGTGGTGGTGGCGCACACTTTTAATCCCAGCACTCAGGAGGCAGAGGCAGGCGGATCTCTGTGAGTTCGAAGCCAGCCTGGTCTACAAGAGCTAGTTCCAGGACAGGCTCCAAAGCTACAGAGAAACCCTGTCTTGGAAAAAAAAAAAGGAAAAAAAAATCATGTGTGTGCTGTACTAATTTTAAACAGTAACTAGTCATACTAATTGAAAATGATTCTGAAATAACACCCAGTTTAAAGATAATAATTAGAGAACTTACAGCCATGTCAAACACACATCGAGCATCAGAGAGAGCATGTACATATACTTGATATTCTTTGCAAGCACTTGAAACATGGAATCTGAAAGAAATAAGGAAGTAATTTAAAGCAGTGTGGCTCTGAAGCACTTTCTGCAGTTCCTTTCAATTATCACTAGGTAATGACACTGCTGAGTGCATTTTATCTTACTGAGTGTCTGACACCAGAATTACTCAATGCTATCACGCTATGTTTAGACAATACTATTTATACTATTTGTCTACAAGCAAAAGCATATTCTAATGAGTCAAGCATCACTCAGTGACTGCTGGCTAGTTGTTTTTGTTTGCTTTACTCTGACACAAACTAGAGTTACCTAGGAAAGGAGAAGCTCAAGTGAGGAACTGCCTCCATCAGACTGGCATATGTGCACTGTCTCTGGGGCACATTGTAAGCCGACTGACTATGAATAATGACACTTCTATGGATAGTGTAAGAAGGCTGAGCAAGTGAGTCAAGGAGAGTGAACCAGGAGGTACTCATCTGTGGTCTGCTTCAGTTCCTGCCTCCAGGCTTTCCCTGATGGACCTGTATGGCAAATACACCTATTTCCTCCAAGTTTTTATCATAGCAACAGAAAGCTAGCACAGAACAATCATACTTTGCTGTGGAATAAATAATCCTTTTGTGCACTGTAAAGATGTGTTGTTCTCATCAGGTTAATAAAGAGCTAAGTGGCCAAAAGCTAGGTAGGAAGAGGTTAAGCAGGAAAACCAGACTGAGAACACTGGGATGATGGGTGGAGTCTCCAGGAAGCACAGAGAAAAGCAAGATGAACACGCCATACTGAAAAATGTACCGCCATGTGGTAGTGTGTAAGAAATACGGGTTAATTTAAGATGTAAGAGCTAGTTAATAAGCCTAAGCTATTGGCCAAGCATTCATAATAAGTCTCTGTATGATTATTTGGAAGCCATGGATCTAAAGCATGGCTTCCTTTATGTATCAGAAAGTAACAAGCATCAATCAACTGACATAACAAACCTCCTTCATTTGAATACTGAGCCACCCGACTTCTAGACCAGCACTGCTAGAGAGACTGTCCTGAACAAAGCAAAACCCAAACGAACAACCGACTTAAGTCTTGGTTTCCTCATACAGAAAAATAAAAAGATGAAGCCCATTTTTTTCCTGTTTCTGGTTTTTAAAGACAAGGTCTCTTATAGACAGAGCTGGCCTTAAACCTATAAGCCTTCTTCCACTCTTTCTAATTCCTGAATGCTGGGATTGTAGGCACCACCATACCTGATTTCAAAGTCTGACTTACTTAAGTGCCAATGAGGGATTGAGAGAAAAAGAAATCATTAGAAACAGAAACAAAATGAAACCTACAACTTAGAAGCTGAATGCCACTTTAACAAGCATTAGAATCAGAAGTAAATTCTTCCCATTCAAATTAAAAGGCGATTTAGCTGGTGCTACATACATCAACGATCCTGACACTTGAGAAATTATAGCAGAATCTCACATGCGGTCCAAACAGAGCTACATAGTAAGACTGCTTTAAAAAAAAAAAACTGAAAGAAAGTAAGTAAAAGACAGTGTAGAGATGGGATGTAGTGCAGTGATAAAGCAAAGGTTTGAGTCCAACACCCAGCATAGCAAACCCAAACCAACACATTTCATTACCCTGTGCTAGCTTGTCACTTCAACAGGAGGAAGGAGATGTAACCTTACTAAACAGTATAGAAAAGACATGTTTAGCTGGTCAGTGGTGGTGCACGCCTTTTATCTCAGCACTCAAGGGGCAAAGGCAGGCAGATCTTTTTGAGCTGAGGACAGCTGTGTCTACATAGCTGCACAGCTAGCTCCAAGACTACACAGAAAGACCCTGTCTAAAAAAATAATCAAAGAAAAGACATGTTTATTCTTTTCTGTACTGAAACCAAACAAACAAAGACATAAATACTCACTTAACCCCAATTATTTGGACATCAAGTTCCTTGGCACATTCCAAAAGATGCCTACAATTCTTCAGTGTAGTGCCAAACTTCATGTTACTATCTTCACCTCCAATATCATCCTCTGTTGCAATATGTAGTAAGACCCTAAGAGAAGGGGAAGATGATTGGGGCAGAGTTGGTTTACATCATCATCAGCATATGTGAAGCCTGAAGACTGTAGGAAGTGTGTTGATTATGTTGCCAGTGTTCCCAAATCCAGCGATGGATGGATGAATCAAGTGAACCTAATGAAAAACAATCCTGTATAGAGAAAAAACTAGCAATTAGGGCCTACAGCATGACGCTTGCACGGATGGGATTTTGGAAAATGCAGCAAGTTAAAACTCTGTTGTAGCGGCAAGATTGTCAGTTGGGCTCTGTAATGAAAGATGACATTACTTCCAAATGAAGTCATTCAGTTCATGAATCCACCAAAAAAGACTAAATTGAACAGCAATGCCATCAAGGTCTTTCAATAAAAATAGCAGGTTTTTTATTATTATTATTATTATCAAAGTTTCCAGATTTTTCTAGCTAGCTAATCCTTAACAAATCTCTCAAACCCTAGGTTTCTAATGGAAAAAGCTAGGACATTTTAGTCACTGAATGCGTATCTCAACACCATCCCTGGTTCGTATCTAGTGATTTCTTTTCAACCACTAACAACAACTAACAACTAAGACTTAAACTGATTAAATATTATCAGGAGTTCAGTAATGATCAGATGCTTAAAAAGCTACAAATGCATAAATGTTATATGTAAAACTCTTCCCAGAGAGTTTTGATGAATGACTCCTGATCAGAAAGCAAGACTTGATAAGAAGCTAATTATTTTCCTTACAGCTGTCAAACAATGCATACACTAAGCCAAAGTCTGTCTACTGGAGATTACAGGGCATACCTGTTTCAGAAAAACAGGGTTTCTCTATAATTTTCCCCAAAGGCCTTTATCCAAAGGTTTTCAAAGTAATAAATGCCTGAACACCACTAAAGCCACCAAGTTAGACCAGTGGTTAAGCTTCCTAACGCTGCAACCCTTTAATATAGTTTCACATTGTAGTGACCCCCGAGTTTAAAATTAATTTCATTGTATCTTCATAACTGTAGCTTTATTACTATTATGAATTATAATGCACATATCTGTGTCTTCTGATAGTCTTAGGTGACCCCTGTGAAAGGCTGTCTGACAACACACTCCAAGGAGTCATGACTCACAGTCTGAGAACCACTGTGTTAGACAAACGATATATAAACTTTCAGGAACACACATAACTATAGCCTTAATTTGATGACCACACCAAATTTTCTTCCACGAGCTAGTAAGTCATATCCCAGAATGCTTCACTGTTTCTCAAGTCCATAAAAAGGACTTGAGAAACAGTAGGCAGAACATAAAATGCTATTAGCATTTTTCATAGATTCTAAATAAGGTGAAGTTACGATACCACTGGCTCTGCCATTAATGCTGGGGACAAACTCTAATACTAATCAGTGACAACATTTTCAAGCACTTAGGAACACACTTACTTGGCATTTGGGTGATTCCTTGCAATTTTCTTTAATTCAATTTCATTGTCACATGTCATGATATTTACTCCAACTTTTGCTGCATACTTTATCTGAGACACTTGCTTACAAGGACTTGTGTAAATGATGTTTTCTGGAGATACACCCAATTCTTGCACTAGAGCCATTTCATTCTGTAAAAGATTTAACGCTATCATTTACTTAACAGTAAATTTTAAATTACTTTTAAGTACCTTATCCTATTTCTCCTGCCAATGCTGAGGACTGAAACCAGGACTACATGCCTTCTAGACAGTTGGCTAAACTAGTATGTCACAGAATCCACATTTTGGTAATGCTTCCCTACCCTGTGTTTAAAAAAAAAACAAAAACAAAAAACATAGTGCCACATGCCTTTAATCCCAGCACTTGGGAGGCAGAGGCAGGCGGATCTGTGAGTTCCAGGCCAGCCTGGTCTACAAGAGCGAGTTCTAGGACAGGCTCCAAAGATACAGAGAAACCCTGTCTCGAAAAACAAACAAACAAACAAACAAAAAACCCAAACCCAAACCAAAACAGGACCAGTGAGATAGCTCAGCATACACAGGCACATGTCACCAAGTCTGATTACCCAAGTTCAATCCCCTGAACCCACATAGAAAACAAAAGAACCTATCCCAAGAGTTGTCCTGACTCCCACAGGTGCACTACGGGACTTGCAAACTCCCACACATAAACACATTCAAGTCTAAAAACAAAATGATTTAGTGTATGCGTGCTTGTGGCGAGTAGAAGTGTCCACAGAAGCCAGATCCACTGGATTTCCCAGAACTAGGTAATTGTGGGCTGCTGGTTGTTGGGGATCAAACTCAGGTTTCTCTGCAAAAGCACTATTAACCGCCATCTCCAGCCCCACAAAAATCTTTTAACAAGAACAATCTCATAGTTTACAAATATTTACTATAGTCAGAAGTATCTTAGAACAGGACTGGGGATGTAGCTCAGGTGTTATAGAGTGCATGTTTGAAGCCCTGGGTCTGATCCACAAAACCATATAAATTCGATGTGGCAGCCCATACCTGTCCCTAGAACCTGGGAGGTCGAAGCAAGAGGAACAGAAATTCAAAGCCATCGTCAGTGACATAGGGAGTTTTAAGACAAGCTTGAACTACAGATCCTGTTTCAAAAGAAAAGTACACAAAGAGAAAGAGAAGACAGCCTAAGAATGAAGAAATTTTGTTTTGAAACGGTTTCACACCCCCACGTTGGCTCAAACTCACTATGCTGCTAAGACCAGCCTTGAAAGTGATCTGTCTCAAAAATGCTGGGATTAAAGGAATCAAACATCAGTCAGCTATAAAAACACTGCTATTCTTGAAGAGGACCTAGGTGTGAGTCCCAGAATTCACTCCATGGAAGCTTACAACCTTCCAGAACTCTACTTCTAGGTAATCTAATACCCACTTCTAGCCTCTATCGGTACCGGGCAAGCAATGTGACAAATACATACATATAGACAAAAATATTACATAAATAATAATAAAAAAAACTTTCTTAAACAGTTCTTGATTGAGGGCTGGAGAGATGGCTCAGTGGTTAAGAGCATTGACTGTTCTTCCAGAGGTCCTGAGTTCAATTCCCAGCAACCACATGGTGGCTCACAACCATCTGTAATGAGATCTGGTGCCTTCTTCTGGCCTGCAGCATATATTCAGGGAAAAGTCTGTATATATAATTAATAAATAAATTTATATAAAAAAGTTCTTGATTAATAAGGAAGTGTCTCCAAAGTTCATAATGTAACATCCCTTTCATCGATATAGGTGAAAAATTAATAGGCTATTGTCTAATGTCCATGATGGTTTGAAAATAAAAGGAAGTGGCACTATTAGGAGGTGCAGAGGAAGTGTGTCACTGTGGAGGAGAGCTTTGAGGTCTCAAATATGCTCAAGCCACGCCAGGTGAGACAGTCCACTTCCTGCTGCATTCTGATCAAGAAATAGCAAGCACCATGTCTGCCTGCACACTGCCATGTCCCACCATGGATTAAACCTCTGAACTGTAAGTAAGCCATCACAATTAATGTTCTCCTTTAAGAGCTACGGTGGTCATGCTGTCTCTTCACTGCAATAGAAACCCTTTAAATAGTTGTTTAAAAACCCAAACATCAAACTTCTGACATTTGATCTACTGGTGAATGTAGCTAGCAGTTAGCAATTTTAAGATGCTGCTATTCGGTGGAAAGGAGAAACACTTACTTTGCTGGAACAAGCAAATCCAGTTCCAAGAGCTGCCAAGATCTCAAGCACAGCTGGAGCGGAGTTGCACTTCACTGTGTAAAATGGCTTTATCTGAGCCGCCACATTCTGCCACTGACTGTGCTTCTTCACAATCTTCCCAAGATCCCCCACAAAAAAAGCATTTTTTCCTGTCTGTTAAAGAAAAAACATTAAAAAAAAAAAAGACACTGAAAAGATACCCACTGGATTTAATTAAGTAGTTAAAGGTAGAGTCTTCACTAACTACTCCACAACATTAAATGCGGAACAGAACGAAAGTGGTGTCTCTTTCTACCTGACCTGAGAAAAGCAAGTAACTAATGTCATCGAGATTTGATTAAGAGTCCCTAACAACAGGGTGAGAATGAATGAATGGCTTTTGTTTTCAGGAGTTCTTAGCATCATCAAGTGCCACTTCCCCTCAAGCACCCCATGACAAAGAGAAACAAGTGAATTTCACCAGAGACTTGGTCATATTTGTGAAGGTTCTCTTTCTCCCCCTCCGTTTCTTTAATCTTTTTTTTTTTGGCTTTTCAGGACAGGGTTCTCTGTGCTAACAGCCCTGGCTGTCCTGGAGCTCCAGAGACCAGGTTAGCCTTGAGCTCAGAGACCTGCCTGCCTCGTAAGTTCTGAGATTACAGGCATTGCCACCACTGCCTGCCTGGTACTTTTACTGAAAACTATGGTAACTTTAAAACTGTGTTCTCCAAGTTTGCGGAAATCTATCTTTCACAAAGGAACAAAATCCTGCTGGCACATGCCTTTAATCCCAGCACTCAGGAAGAAGAAGCAGGTGAGCTCCAGGACAGTCAGGACTGTCCCACAGAGAAACCCTGTCTTGAAAAACCAAAATAAAATAAACAAAACAAACAAACAAAAACAAAAAAGGTAACAAAACTTTGCCACACTATTCACATAAATAAACGGAAACAATCAAATGAAAACAAATGACTTCATGTGTTAATAAACAGGGTTCTGTACCAGTGTCCTGGGATAGTAGATCATAAACCACAGTAAGTGATCAAATTCTATCAATATACATAGGCAAAAACGTATAAAAATAAAGCTGCAAAAATTAACTGGACCAAATCATTTTATTATACCAATGTCTGAGAAACACAACCAATAATCTGTTTTCAAGTTTGAAAACATGATCGCACACTTACCAGGGTATGTTCATAAACATAGTTATCAATAACATCTCCAAGGTTCGTTCCTTCATCCAACAGGCCAACGGAGTAGTTTGCATCGTCAATAAATCCTTTCATCTCAGCCGTATTCCACAAAGCCGAAAGTCATAAACCAGGAAAAACAAGAGACGGGCCACGAAGCCTATGTCGGGTCCTTAGAATATGCAACAAACTGTCAAAATAGAAGTTAGATCGAATTCTGCATTATTTCCATAATTAAAACGTGGCGTATTAAGAGTGAGTCACTAAAACTGCCAAGGGTTTGATTTTTGTGAGGAGTCTGTGACCCACTGGACCTTTAATACTATTTTAAAAGTAAATGAAATGAAGGTGGGAGACGGCTTAGTCAGTACTGTGCCTGCTAGGTAAGCATCAGAACCTGAAGCCTAATCTCGAACACCCCATTGCAATGCTGACTGTGATAACAGATGCAAGCAATCCTAAAGCTGGGGCAGCAGTCAATCTAAGGGTAAGCTCTGCATTTAGAAAGAGAGCTATCTCAAAGACGAAAATGGGCAATGACTGATTAAGATACTCAGTGTTGACATCTGTCTGATCTACACAACCACACGTCTACACACACAAAAAGGCCAGATATACAGGCACATAAACCCAGCACTGTGAGGTGGAGACAGTAAGGATCGAGAGTTCAAGGGTAGCATTGGCTACTTAAATTCTTATCTCCCATTACCACAAAAATGCAGATAAAACATAAGTTCAATACAACTTACTAAAAAGGCAGTCCCATAATATTATATGACCTAACACTATAAAGTAAGTGTGGATACTTGTAGCCACAGTGAGTTCCAGTATAGCCAAAAGCTATGTAGAGACCCTGTCTCAAACAAACAAACAAAGTACAGATACTTGTATTCTAGTAAAATTCTAAATACTTGGGCTTGGTAGCTCACGCTAGTAATTCCAGTACTTGGGCACTTGGATGGCCAAGGTAAGAACGATTACCATGAGTTTCAGGCTAGCCTAGACTATACAAGCAATGAGACACTTTCACAAAAACTTGCACACGTAGGCGAAAGGAACAATTACAGGTAAGGGACACCCTGAAGCTATCTAAGTTGCACCTTCAAGTTAAATGGTACTCTTACAGCTATGTAGGTCACTTGTAAGGTGCATGTGATTTGGTGAAATTATTTGAACAGACACCAAACCCCCTGGTTTTGAGTGATGTCATTTAGTAGCTTCTCAAACAGTAGTTGTGACAAGCCCCAGCATTTGAGAGGTAACAGTAGCAGGATCCTCAGGTTCTTCCTCAACCACTTAAGAAGTGAAGCCAGCCCAGGAGACCCTTGTCTAAATAATAAAACACACAACATATGTGTGTTTGTGTGTGCATGTGCATGCACAATTGCTCTCTAAAACTGAACTGTCTAAAATGCAAAACTAACTCTAGGTCATAGCTGTGGGGTGGCACACACCTATATTCTCAGCTCTTGGGAACCAAAGGCAGGAACATTCCTGCTAGTCTGAGGCCAGGAAGGAGTACATGATAGGCTAGCAGAGATACATAAGATGCTGATTTTTATTTTCATAAAACAGTCATAATTGGTATAATTCAGGTACTGTGTATGAACCTTGCCATATTATTTAGCCTAGGTCAGGCTCAATTTTAAGAAGGGTTTTCAGGATAAATCCTCTTCTGACTCAAACAAAAATAAACCTTTCCTCTCTTTCTGGGTTCAGGAAAACAGTTCTCTGGGGCTGCACACCCTGACAACAGCTGGGACATGTGTCTTTAGGTCACCACAGGCAATGACAGCACCAACATGGCACACTAATAATGGACACTGACCAGCTGCCTCCCTGGAAACTGCCTTGCTTCCCCCTGCTCTTGTTCCCCCTGCCTACCCTTTACAGATGCACCTCCATACACACAGGCCCTTTCTACTGAGAAGGAATCAATCTTAGGCTGAATACCTGGATACCTTTGTTGATTTAAGGGTGATGACCTGCTTCCTGCTGGCACTGAAAAACGGTAACTATTTAAGAATTCAACAGAGAAACAGCACAAAGACCAAAGTCCAAGGGATCACTAATTACAATAAACTAATAATAGTGTTTAAGAAATCTGCCTACCTGCAATTTAGCATCAAGAATATGGAGAATTCAGTTAGGTGGCGGTGCACACCTTTAATCCCAGCTCTTGGGAGACAGAGGTAGGTGGATCTATGTGAGTTTGAGGCCAGCCTGGTCTATAGAGCCAGTTCCAGGACAGCCAGGGCTACACACAAGAGAAATCCTGTCTCAAAAAAACAAACAAGAAGAAGAAGAAGAAGAAGAAGAAGAAGAAGAAGAAGAAGAAGAAGAAGAAGAAGAAGAAGAAGAAGAAGAAGAAGAAGAAGAAGAAGAAGAAGAAGAAGAAGAAGAAGAAGAAGAAGAAGAAGAAGAAGAAGAAGAAGAAGAAGAAGAAGAAGAAGAAGAAGAAGAAGAAGAAGAAGAAGAAGAAGAAGAAGAAGA
>PVIU01006811.1:0-34118 GCA_004026605.1 Ondatra zibethicus
GGAGATGGAGAACTTCTCATCTTCCTTGATGAGAATGAGCTTGTCATATCTCACAAATGAAACACACTGTAGAGTCATGTTCCCTCCTGAGCTTGCTACAGAGCCTGGTATGGATGACAGGCTGGGGTTATCTTTTTAGATTTCTAGAAGGGGAGGAAAGAGCCTTCTATTACATGGGCACATATAGCAAAAATATGTTCTCAGGGATAGGCTTTGGGAAGCGAATACTCCTGAAAGCAGAGCCTATCCCTGAGACCCTGACTATCCCCTCACCTGTAACTACAATCTCCAGGGTGTCACTGTGATCTGACCAGCCTGCCATGCTGTAACAGTAACATTGATATATTCCCACATGTTTCTCTGTCACAGAAGGGATGGAGAAATTGGCCTTTTTTCTAGGCTTCTCTGGGGACCTTGTGACCCAGGGCTTTGGGCTTCCCTGTTTATGAAGAGCATACAATTCTGCATTCAGGCTCCTTTGACACCAGATGGTCATGGCACTTTTGTAGGCAATCACAGGACCTGGCTCAGCCTTGATGATGGGTTTGTGGAGGGTCGCTTCAAAGAAGTAGGAAAGAAGGATATGGTTTTCTTTGAAAGTGGCACAGAGAAGTTCACACTTGTAGATGGTACTTCAGCTGATACTGTGTAGCATAATATCCCATGAAGGTTAACCTCTCTCCTAGAACACCTGTGATTTTTTGTTACTTTCTCTCTTGGACTCTGTATCTTTGATCCCTCTGTCTCCAATGATCTGTGTCAATGAACTAAAGGGCTCTATCTTCTCACTTACACCACACAGGAAGGGCTCCCTTAGCATCAGTATCCCCTCAACACTATTCTGTGGAATGTTTTTGGTTTCTCACCTGAAACCAGGAGTTCCAGTGGGTCACTGGGTTCTGACCACACCAGTGGTCTGTTTCTGTCAAAGCTGTAGCATCTGAATGTCCACCTTTGGTTGGAGGTCACAGGTCCCACAAAGAACAGGGCTTCGTATTGTCTAGCAGAGAAGTTATACAGTGAGTCCAGTGTCCAGGAGAGCTTCTGAGGTCCTTCCTTAATCAGAACGAACCTGTCATGTTGCTGCCGCGAGTCACACTGGAGGGTGACATTTCCTCCTGAGGTCACCACTGGGCTGGGCTGGGCTGACAGACTGGGTTTACTGTGTTCTCCTAGGAGAAAAAGGAATCAGTGAAACATATCAGAAACATTTTCTTCCAGAGCTGTAAAGTGTGGGCTACGCTTGAGAGCAGGATTGCTTCTTGACAGAGAAACATGAGGATAGCACCATTTTTGTCCTCTCACCTGCCACCACCAGCTCCAAGGGGTCGCTGTAGTCTGAACATCCATCATGGGTCTGATAGCAGCATTGATATCTCCCTGCATGGTTCTGGTCAATGTTTGAGATGTAGAATTCAGCCTTGTTCTCATACTTTAGAATCTGTGTGAACTGGGTATATTGAGCTCCATCTTTGTAGATATGGAGCTCTTTGGCTCCTTTCATACCCTCACACAAGAAGGCCACCTTAGTCTGCTTGGAGACCACAGTATCTGGGTGTGCTCTTAGTAAAGACTTAGGCCGGGTTCCTGGAAGAAAATGAACAGCTAGAACAAAAGGCTTCCATTCTCAGATTGAAAGTGTCAACCCCACGACCTTCCATCCAAACCCTGGATCAGCACACAGGACTTGTTTTCCATCCTCATTTCCAAGGATTGGTTCCTGGGTATGACAGGCATGGCTTGTCATGACAGCTGCATTTACTCACCTGTCAGCACTGGAGTCCCAGGGCACAGAGTCACTCCTGGAAGAGAGTTACCTGTGTGATGTCTGTTCCAGAACCTTGAGCAGGTCCTTCCTCTCCACAGAACCTCCCGAGACCCTAGTTTTTCCTGATGGTACAATGCTAAGGCTGTGGGGCAGGGCCATTCCCAGGTTACAGTGTATCTTCCCCATTTTCATATCTCACCCAGACAGAGCAGGGCTATGAAGGTGGACATCCTTGCATCTCTTCTCACAGGTTGCATCTGCTCTTATAGGCAGAACTACTGAGACGAGACAGGAGGGATGGAACACAGGGTGTGGCCTCTGGAGACAGACACTCCTCCTGAGATGGGTGGACTTCAGTAGCCCCACAATAAGGAGAACCACCCCCTCGGGCACCTAGCATTGACTTCCCCAGGATTATGTCTAGCCCAGGAACTAGACCTGTTGCAATCAATTTGCACACAGATAGCATTTCCACGTCTCCTTCAATGTCTGCCTCATCTGTCCTCATAATTCTCAAGTCCATATTGTAGCAGACATGTATGAATACTTCAAATAGCAATTTCAAAATTTAAGTGTCTTTTTGTTTTCTCAATTTCACATTTTTACTTAAAATTCTTCCCTTTCAATATTTTTATGTCTTTTAGAATGGTGTCAATATATTCTTCACAGATTCCTGTGCTGGGCAGAAAAGTTGCACCTCTAATACTGGTTCTTAGCTTTTTCTTGGAAAGTATACATACCATTACAACTTTTAAATTACATTGGTTAATTTTCTATTCATTCATTTGTATGTTGTAGTGATATTTTATTTGTATTTTAATAAATAAAGCTTGCCTGACCATCAGAGAGTAAAACAGACATACTGGTCAGCCATACAGTCCAGGCAGTGGTGACATGCACCGTTAATTCCAATAGCCACATTGGCTGACCATAGAAGACAGGCCATAGTGGTGCATGCCTGTTTTCCCAGGCCTAAAGAGGAATATAAGATGTGAAAAGACAAGTCTCAGCTGAGTCTCATTCTGAGGATTCCTGGAAGCAGGAATGCCACTTTGGTTGAGGTAGAAGTAACAATCAGTGGCTGGCTGCTTTTTTTTTTCTGATCTTCAGGTTGAACCTCAATATTTGTCTCCAGGTTTTTATTACTCATGCTATAGTGTGTGTGTGTGTGTTTTCATGAATTTGTGTCACAGGTCATGTATGGAGTTCAGAAGTCAGTTTTCTTCTTGCATAATGTGGATCCTGTCAATAAGAATCAGGTCTTAATGTTGCCAGCAGGCAGCTAAACACTGAGCAATCTCACTGGCCCAACACTTACCATATCAACGTTTTTCAGCCTTTTGCACTTGGTCAAAAATTTATATCATCCCAGGAATCCTAGGCCAAACAGGGGTCAGAATTCCTTGACTTTCTTAGGGCGCCTGTTGTTGGTGTGGACACCTGCTTTCTACTGTTAACGATACAGTGGTCCAGGGATTGGCCGCACTTGTGAGCAGCATTGCATCATCTTGTCACAGCCGTGTGTTGGCGAAGCTGGCGAAGGGATGGCTGCATGATGTCACCACACAGTCACAGCACCAGGTGCATGGTGGAGCCCCACAAGTTGTAGTCAATGGAAGCCCCCTCCATCTGCTAGTGGCAAATGTCTGCAGCTCTTACTTTCTTGATCCTGGATTTTGGCCTTTTGCTTCTCAGGGTGTTTCTTAGTTCCACCTCAAAGGTAATGATCTAGCTCTTCAGTCTTGCTGAAGATCTGTATCTTAATGTCTGTCCAGTGGTTCAGTTTCAGAGAAAGTCACCTCAGTAAAAATAATTTACTTCCCTTTATTTTTGGTGGCAGGGATAAATGACATGGCCGCCAATATTCTCAGAATATACTTGTGAGTCACACCCAGTTTTATTTTGTAATTTTCAAGTTCAGCATTTTTTCCTCTGTTATCTTTTATTTATGCCTTTGGATTTGTTTCTGTTGTTGTTTTGAGATAGGCTCTGTCTATATAGTCCTGGAGCTGGTTAGATAGATCAGTCTGTGCTGGACCTCATAGAGATCCTCCTGCCTCTGTTCCCCAAATCCTGGGATTAGAAGTATGCGGTACCACGGAGAAGCTTGGGTTTACATTTTTAAGTGTTTGGATATCATACCTGTATATATTGTGTTTTGAGTGAGTCTTCCCTCTCACCCCTCCGTTTCTTACTCACCCTCTCTTGCTAGTTTCCATCATTCCTAAAAGAACTTCTTTTTGATCCCTTCTCTTACCTGATGGTTGTTTTAAATGTGCTTATTTTTCCCGTGAACCTGTGACAGCTACCATTTCTCCTTTCATTTTTTGAATTTGAGGTTTATGCCACTGTTTTTGATCTCATCTCTGTAATGCTGAGACCTGCTCTGTGACCAGTAGTCACATATCCCGGAGAGTCCTTGTAGGGCAATCTGGACTGGAATATTGTTGCATGTTTGGGGGCATTTGGTCTGCACTACTGCTTTTGCCTGCTCTTTGTTTACTGATATTCTTTCTGAATGTTGTGTCCATGTTAAAGTGACCAGAAAGGAGTGTGTATTTCTTGTTCTCTGTCTCTTCCTAAATGCTGTTCAATGTGTGATTTTGTGTGGTGGTTATGACTTCAAGATTGAATTTTAGATTTATTTATTTTTCAGATATGAGTATTTTACTTGCATGTATATCTGTGCCTTGTGCCTGTGGCACTCAGAAGTGAACCTTAGCTTCCCTGGTAGTGGAGTCACTTGTGATTGATAACATTATGAGTCCTAGGAACTGATCTTGGGTCCTGTGTAAGAGTAATACATTCTCTCAAACACTGAGCCATTTACCCACTGATTAATAAATCCAAAGTTTTTATTTGTCAATTGGTTGAATTTTCGTCCTTACCAAGAGTGGTAGATTAAAAGAAAATGTCCCCAAAGAAGAGTGGCACTGTTTGGAGTTGTGCTCTTATTGAAGTAGGTATGCTTTTGTTTGAGGAAGTGTGTCACTTTGTGGGCATGCTTTGAAGTCTGATGTATCCTCAAGCCAACACCAGTGACAGAGTTTAGTTCCTTTTGCCTAAATATCAAATTTGGAGCAGCTACATATCCAGCACCATGTCTTGATTGCATGCCCCCGTGTCCCATAATGATTATAATGGACTGAACCTCTGAACGGTAAGTGAGCCGCCACACTTAAATATTTCATTAAGAGTTGCAGTGCTCATGGAGTCTCTTCACAGAGATAGAAAACCTGATTAAGACACTGAGTAAATTTTTCTTCTGATGTAACAAGAGTGATACTCCAAATTCTTACTCCATTCAAGTTTATACTTAGCTTCAGTCTTTTGTTACAATATCAACTGTATCTCTTCCTCCCTTTTATAAATTAGTTCTCTGAGAATTTTAAACACTGTGTTTTGTTTTAACCCTCTCTCAAACACTTCCTGAATCTACTGCACTTCCTTATACAACTAAGATTCTGCTCTCACCTCCTTCCATACAGTTCTAATTTTGTTTTCCTTTTATTGTTGGGCATCCTATCTGTACCTACACCTTTAAATAAAGCTGACTCTCTCTCTCTCAGGACCTATCAGATGCCAATAGCTGGATTTTGTCTGTAATGAGCTTTTGTCGGCTTGTAGATTCTGTCTCAACAGTCTGCTCTCAGATATGTAACTGCTTGGCAGTGTTCAATAGAGTTTTCTTGTAGTTACCCAGCACCTCTGGGTCTTACAATTTTTTACCTTCCTCTCCTATAATGATTCAATGCTAAGAACGTTTCATATCAGGAAAATTCTCTAACTCAGCAACACTTCAAAGGATGGGCGTATGGCACATGCATGTCTAGTGTACCACATGGAGAATGACATAAAGGTCACAGATTCCAAAAAGAAATCATTCTGAATAGACCCAGTTTACAGAATTTGGCCAGGCAACATGACGATGTATGTTTTTTCATCTGTGGACAGAGTTAATTAGTAATAACTGATATCTGAAAGACACTTGAGTGGCAATTTCTCAAGTGGCCAGGACAGATCCTTTCTGGGATGTTAGTGATAAATTCCTAGATAGCACTGTTGGGATAATGGAGAAAGGCCAGTAAGTTCATTCTTTCTCTACACCTGACCTCTCTCACTCTCTGATACAGGAATGTCTCCCATCATACTCAGAAAAAGAAGAACTCAGTCCTAATTCTGTGATATTCCATTTGTGGCTCTCTTCAGTACATGGTTCATGGGAAGACATCCAGGTCTTAAAATGATTCTTAATCATTGAGACTTCCTCACCTTCAACTTGGAGTTTCAGGGTATTACTGGGCTTTGACCATGCCTGTGGTTGTATTATCACAGTAGGAGGAGCAGCTGTATGTGGCCATGTTGGTCAGAATTTGTGGTCCCAGGATGAACAAGCAATGTGTATATGGTTTTAGTGTGGGTCTAGAGTACAAAAACACTTATGATGTATTATCCTCCCTTAGACAGAATGAGGTTCTCCAGACTGTATGTAAGCAACACCAGAAGGTCACAGTCCTTTTCCAGGTCACCAATTTGCTGGACAAGTCAGGCAGGCTCAGTGTACTGTGGAGTTTCAGAAGGAAGCAACATCATCTAGGATTGAACTGTGATGTGACTCCTAAAAACTGGACCCTTTCTCTCTTGATGGTAGAGTTGGTGATGGTACCCGTGAGTGTGTTCTCATCTCTCCTCTTCAGCAACAGGTGTCACTGCTCTGTGATAAGACAGTGTTTCTATGATGGAACACTGATATAGTCCTGCATAATCATGTCTTGTGAAAAAGACCATAAAGTAACTTTTGGTCCCAAGATTCTATTGAGGTAATCTTGCCCGAGCTCTTGAATTCCTTCTCTAAGGAGTGAATGATTGTGACCTGCACAGCTCCCTGATGACATGGCATGGTCACCATTTTCATCCAGGGTATCACTGTGTGTGGTTCAAGCCAAATGATGGGTTTGGAAGTTGTCTGATATGAACTCATATGTGGGTTCCTTGGACATTCTCAAATTGCATTCATTATCTTAAGTTTTCCTTAACCACTCTTTTATCTGGCTGCCATATGAAGTTCCTTCCCACACTTATAGTATATCTTCACATTTTAAATCCTGATAAATGGCTGGAGAGTCATATAACCAGTTTAAAGTGTTTGCTGCTCTTCCAGAAGACACTGTTTCAGTTTCTACCACCCACACATTGTCATACTACTATCCATAGCAAGAGTTTCAGTGGATCTGATGTCCATTTTTGAACTTCATGAATACCAGACTATACATTGTTCAGGCTATACATTGAAGTAAGTCACCATTGTATGTAATATGAAATAAATTAATGTTTTAAAAAGTCTGATGAAGATATTCATCATAGATGCACCCAGCTGAATTTTCCTTAATTTATTCCAGACCCAGTCAAAATATTAACCTTGATGAGCCATCATATGTGGCCAGTGTTCTGTTCAAAATTTTATGATTTTGACTTTGGAATAGTGATATATCATTGCAAGCTCTCCCCAAAGGCCTCTTGTTGAATAGGATAAATTCAAATAATAAATTGTTTTTCAAAATAAATGTACTGTTTTATTTGCTAACACTAAATATTTTAAGAAGTCACAGCTACTTGTCACATTGAAAAGGTTTCAAGTCTTGCCATCAGTGTCAGCAGTCCTATGTTCCATCTCTCCTGCACAGAGCACCTTTTCCTACCAATAACAGGCCCTGGTTTCCCTTTGTAAAATAAGGCAAGGAGCTTCTCTGGGCACCCACAAAAGCAGACAAAGTAAAGTGCACATGACCTTAATATATTATTATAATGATGCAAATTTAGCAAGCACCAAATGGTACTTGTTGAAACTGAGTAAGAACCTTGCAAATATTAATTCATTCCCTATGATATATGTAGTTTAAGGGCCACAGACCAGATATCACTGAAGCTGAGATGCAGGCATGGAGCTGTCCTGGGTCTAACAATGAAGCATTCAGATTATCTTTATGTCATTTATGTGTCATGTGAAGTTGAAACTTCATATAGGAAGCTTTTGCATCAGAATTTCATAATGCTAATTTTCCATAGTTAAAGATAAATTCTAAAAATCCTCTTTAATAGCTTAAAAAGGAGTGCATATTAGACAAGGATAACCAATGAGTAAAGTTGGATCAAACTTTTAGATGAGAGAAATATAGGGAATAATGTGTTTGTGATCTAGAGAAGCCCCAAAGTGAAGACACCATGGAAGGAACTACATAATAGTGGAGTGAAGTGTCAACCCTATATATCTCTGAGAATTTCAGATGAAAAATGAAAATTATGGATTTAAATTTTCAATGATGAAAGTAACTTTATATCTCCCCAAACATTCCAGTTTTTCTTCCCACAATTGTCATTGAATTTTCTCAAACAATCCTATTATCCACAATCAACTTATAATCTACATAGGACTTCCAACTCCAAGTGGTTTTGAAAGCAGCTCTACCTTTTGCTTGAACAAACATTAGGTTGAGGACAAGTTTACAACAATCTGTGTTTGGCTGGATGTTGATTGATGGTTGGAATTTCTGTCAGTGACTAGCCTCAGGTCTACAAGTTGGTTGGATCAGTGTCTTCTTCCGTTTTCTCATAGACCACTTCTTCATCTGCCCGAATTCTTCACTGTCCTTGCTGCAACCAAAATGAGGATCTGATTACCTTGACAATGTGTTTCTTCCACGATTGCCTACACTTCTGCTTGCCTACTGGTCATATAGTGTTAGTGAGTGAATAGAGTCTGTCATCAGAGGCCAATGGTGTGGATAGAATCACAATGAATGTGGATAGGATCTGTGAGTCCCTGTAAATTCCCTGCTAAGAGGTAGAGTTTGCCACAAACCTATGAAGATTATGTACTTCTGAGGAGAACCACATCAAGATCTTAGCCTTGTAACTTTTGTATTTTTGATAGTTTAAATCAGTGTTTCTCCACTTGAGGGTCATGACCCTTCAGGGTGATCAACAACTACTATAGTCACCTAAGACCAGAAATATCAGATATTTATATTATAATTTATCTTTTTATTTTTATCCTGACCACAATTGTCTGTCCCTTCTCCCCACCTTCACATTCCCTCCCCACAACTCCTGTTTGCTTCCACATCCATTCTGCCTCCATTTCTGTTCAGAAAATTGCAGGTCTCCCACAGACATCAGCAAAACATGACATATCAAGTTGAAATAAAACTGAGTAACTTCCCTTGTGTTAAGGCTTGATTTGATACTCCAGTATGAGGAATAGAGTCCCAAAAGCCAGCTAACGAGTTAGAGATAGGTCCTGCTCACATTATTAGGAGTCCCTCAAGAGAACTAAACTACAAAACTATCCCAAATATGCAGATGATGAGGTCAATCCCAGACAGGTTCCCTGACTGTCATTTCAGAATCTGTGACTTCCTATGAGTTAACATTAGTTGACACTCAGGGTTTTCTTGTGGTCCTTGAGCCCTGTGCCTCCTATGATCCCACTTCCTTCCCCTCAGTAGTTTCTCCAAAGCTAGGCCTAATGTTTAGTTGTAGGACTCTGCATCTCTGTTGTTGGGTGAAGCTTTTCTGATTACAATTGGACTAGTCACCAATATATGGTGTAGGAGGTCCTTCTGTATTTGTGTTGCTTTCATTGATTAATAAAGAAACTTCTTTGGGCCTGGTGATAGGGCAGAACATAGGTAGGTGGGGAAACAGAATTGTAGGCTGGGAGGAAGAAAGCAGAGTCAGAGAAGCCATGAATCCTTCCCTGAGACAGAAGCCGCCAGTTAGAAACTTTCCTGGTAAGCCACTGCCACATGGCGATATACAGATTAAAAGAAATGATTTAAATCAAGATGTAAGAGTTAGCCAATAAGAGGCTAGAGATAATGGGCCAGGCAATTATTTAATTAATAAAATTTCTGTGTGATTATTTCGGGGCTAAGCTAGCTGGGTGGCCAGGATGAATAAGCAGCCCACTCCTTGCAACAAATATATAGCAGAATATTATTAGGCATCTTTATATTGACAATTGTTTTATTCAGTCACATTTAGCTCTATCTAAATGCGGTATCTGAGCCATCCAGACCACTCCTTCAAACTCTGCAGCACACTTACACAAGCACATCCCATAGGCAAGGACAGACTGAAGTTTATGTGGATGGGTTGGTGTACCAATCATTCCACTGGAAGTCTTGCATGGTCACAGGAGATGGCCAGATCAGGCTGTGTGTCTGCTCTGTCTCTGATTCTTAGCTGGGGTTATCCTTGTAGATTCCTGCTGTTTTTGCTCCCACAGGGTTTCTAACTTCCCCAAATGCCCCCTGTTTCTAGTCCTCTCCTTGAGTATTCTCCCCCTTCATCAGTTACTCCCAACTAGAACTGCATGTACACATTCATAACCACTCCTAGTTCCCCAACAAATTCTCTCCTACTTCTCCTTGACAGGGAGATCCAAGCATTCTCCCCTTGAGTCCTCTTTGTTACCTAACTTTTTTGGGATTGTAGATTGTAGCATAGTTATCCCTTACTTTAGAGCTAATATCGACTTACAAATGTGGATATTCCATTTGGGGGGGGGTTCTGGATTGTACTAGGCAAGATTATTTTCCCTAGTTCTATCTTTTTGCCTACACATTTCATTATGCCATTGCTGAGTAATACAAAATGGTGTACATGTATGACATTTTCTTTATCACTTCCTTAGTTGAAGGGCATCAGCATAGTTTCCAGGTTCTGATTATAACAAATACCATTGCTAGGAACATAGTTGAGCAAATAATCTTGTGGTATGATTGAGTATCCTTTGGGTATCTGCCCAAGAGTGGTATATCATTGTCTTAAGATAGACCGATTATCAATTTTCTGAGAAGTCATTGTATTGATTTCCAAAGTGACTTTACAATTTTTGCTCCCAACAGTAATGGACAAGTGCCCCCCTTGTTCCACATCCACTCCAGCATAAGGTCTCACTTTTGTTTTAAATCTTAGCCACTTTACAATGTAAGATGGAATCTCAGACTTGTTTGATTTGTATTTCCCTGTGATTAAGGATGTTAAACATTTCTTTTTTCTGTTTTTTATTTATTTTATTTTATTTTTATTGAGCTATATATTTTTCTCCACTCCTCTCACTTACTCCCTTTCTCCCTCTACCCCATAATCCCCATGCTCTCAATTTACTCAGGAGATCTTGTCCTTTTCTACTTCCCATGTAGATTAGATCCATATATGTCTCTTAAGGTCCTCTTTGTTGTCTAGATTCTCTGGGATTGTGAATTACAGGCCACTTTTCTTTGCTTTATGTCTAAATATCACTTATGAGTGAGTACATATTGTATTTGTCTTTTTGGGTCTAGGTTATCTCACTCAATATGATGTTTTATAGATCTATCCATTTGCCTACAAATTTCAAGTTGTCATTTTTTCCACTGTTTAATAATCCATTGTGTAAATGTACCACAATTTCTTTATCTATTCTTTGGTCAAGGGGCATTTAGGCTGTTTTTAGGTTCTGGCTATTTCAAATAATGCTGCTATGAACATATTTGAGCACATGTCCTTGTGGTATGATTGAACATCTTTTGGCTATATACTCAAACATTGTGTTGCTGGGTCTTGACATAGGTTGTTTCCTAGTTTTCTGAGAAATCACTGTAGTAAGAAGGTACCAGAAAATAGAAAGATCTCCCATGCTCTTGGGTAGGTAGAATTAACATAGTAAAAATGGCAATCTTACCAAAAACAATCTGCAAATTCAATGCATTGCCTATCAAAATTCCAGCAAAATTCTTCATAGACCTTGAAAGAACAATACTCAGCATCATATGGTAAAGCAAAAAACCCAAGAGATCCAAACAATTCTTTACCATAAAGGAACATCTAGAGGCATCACAATTCCTAACTTCAAACTCTACTACAAAGCTTCGGTACTGAAAACAGCCTAATATTGTCATAAAAACAGACAGGAGGACCAAAGGAATCAAATTGAAGACCCAGATATTAAACCACATACTTACAAACACCTGATTTCTGAAAAAGAAATTAAAAAATATAAAATGGAAAAAGAAAGCACATTTAACAAATGAGGCTAGTATAACTGGATATCAACATGCAAAAGAATGAAAATAGATCCATATCTATTGCCATGTACAAAATCCAAGTCTAAATGGATCAAAGACCTCAACATAAAACCTGCCACACTGAACCTCATAGAAGAGAAAGTAGGAAGCACACTTGAATACATTGGCACAGGAAACAATTTCCTAAATATAACTTAACCCCAGTAACACAAACACTGAGAGCAACAATTAATATATGGGACATCCTGAAACTGAGAAGCTTCTGTAAAGTGAAGAACATGGTCAACAAGACAAAACAGCCACCTACAGATTGGGAAAAGCTCTTCACCCACCTCATACTGGACAGAGGGCCAATCTTCAAAATATGCAAAGAACTCAAGAAATTGATCATCAAAAGAAAAATAATCCAATAGAAAATAATAGGGTACAGACCTAAACAAAGAACTCTCAACAGAGGAATCTAAAATAGCTGAAAGACACTTAAGGAAATGTTCAACATCCTTAGCCATCAAAGAAATGGAAATCAAAACAAGTCTGAGATCAAAAACACTGATGACAACTTATCCTGGAGAGGTTGTGGGGTAAAGGGAACACTGTAACATGAGGGCCAGCTTGGGGTTTCCATCCTGCCCAGTTCCCACAGCCGGCAAGTCCGAAAGACATTACACAGAGAGTCTATGTTAGGTTATAAACTGATTGGCCCCTTAGCTCAGGCTTCTTATTAGCTCTTGTAGCTTATATTAACCCATTATTCTTATCTATGTTAGCCACATGGCTCAGTACCATTTTCAGCGGGGCAGGTCACATCCTGCTTCTTCCGTGGTCTAGGCAGGAGTGCCAAGAAAGCTTCCTGCTTCCCAGAATTTTCGTGTTCTGACCTCTACTTCCTGTCTGGTTTTCCCGCCTATACTCCCTGCCTGGCCAATCAGCATTTATTTAAATCATGATTGACAGAATACAGACAATTCTCCTGCACCACTTCCCCCTCTTTTTTTTTAAACAAAGGAAAATATCCATAGTCCATTTTTTGGGAATGTGGGCATAGTATTCCAGGCTGCTTCCGGCTGGTTGGGGGCACTGATAATCTTATGGGGACCTAAAGAAAATTTAGAGTTATGATCAAGTCCTGACTGGAGTATCCTGTGAGTCTTCATCATCTCAGGCAGCATCTTGAATCTGTTCTAGATGTAGAACTCAGACATCCAGGCCATCTGTTCCTCTCAGAGATTTCTCAGGTGGTTTTCCTTGATCACACCTGATTTTTCTTAACTCAGAATGAATCCACAGCCTCTCATTTCCTGTGGAAACAAAAGGAAAATCTCTTCTCCAAAGTAACATATCTTTTGACTTCAATTTTGAAGTCAAGGCATTTTCAGAATACCTTCCTTGGGTTAATTCAGCAGCATTTATAAACAAAAGTCTTTTAGCAGCTGTTGCTCCTTCCTCAGCATTCAAACAATTCAAAGAGAGCATAATAGCATACAGTATCAAGATTCTCTGTATATTTTCCATCTTTATGTGGCTTTATTTTAACCTCTATTTCTTTTACTTTTACTTTTAATTTTTGGCTTTTTGAGACAGGTTCTCTGTGTATCTTTGTCCTGGAACTCACTCTGTAGACCAGGCTGTCCTTGAACTCACAGAGATCTACCTGTCTCTGCCTCCAGGCATTGGGATTAAAGTTGTGTACCACCATACCCAATTTCTCCCTCTTTTTTTATGTTTACTTTAAGAATTTGCAGGCAAGTGGTTGAATCTTGAAACCATATTGAGTGAGGTAACTCAGACGAGAAAAAATATAATATGTACACATCCATAAGTAGCTTTTAGACACAAAGCAAAGACAACCAGCCTAAAATTTACAATACCAAAGAACCTAGACAATAATGAGGACCCTAAGAGAGACATACATGGATCTAATATATATGGGAAGTAGAAAACAAACAAGATCTCTTGAGTAAATTGTGAGCATGGAGACCATGGAAGAAGGTTAAAGGGAGGGGAGCGAAGGTAGGGGAGCAGAGAAAAATGAATAGCTCAATAAAATCAATATGAAAAAATTTAAAAAAGAAAAGTCTATTTTCAATTTAAAAATGTTAAACCAAACAAAAAGGTTAAAAGCACATATGATAATTAAATGAACTACTTCTTATACTATCAAAACAAAACTCAAAATAGTCATGATTTCTTTAAGAGTTTCTCAGTCAGCTGAGATTCTTCTGTTGATAATTCTTTATTTAGGTCTATTGCTGTAGAACAGACATTTTGTACATTGTGAAGATATATCATTCTGATTGGTTTAATTATAAAATTTAATGGCCAGTAGCTAGGCAGGATTTCTTGGCAGAGCGAATGCTGTAAAAAAGAAGGCAGCAATACAAGAAGACATAGAGCCAGTAGGATGGGCAGTAAGGAGATGGCTTATTAAAGCCATGAAGCAGAAGATAAGAGAAATGGGTTAATTTAAGTTAAAGAGCTAGTTAGAAACAATTCTGAGGTAAGGTTGAACTTCCATAACTAATATAAGTGTCTGTGTTTTTTTTTTTGTGAGCTGGTAGCCCAAAGCAAAATGACTAAAATGGTGCCTTAACATGGGGAAAATATTTCTACATAGGACCTAAAAATGTTAAAAAGAAAAGTTCCAAAAAAAAATACAGAAGCAGATGAAGCTTTCTAGTTCTACAGTCTCTTACATTGGACATGTTGTATAGAGACTGTTCTACCTGTCATGAGCTAAGCTGCATGATGTGTTTAATGTTTGACTTATGAGGTCAGAGAATGCACTGGTGACCAATAAAACAAGGTCTGTACAGGAGAAGAAAAAAGTAGATAGTCATAGACAAAATACTCTAAAAATAATAAAGTAAAATCTTTAAAGAAAGAGTAAGTAACATAAAAATATGTCATGTAAAGATGGGATATATTATAACAAAGGGAATTTGGATCTGGTTTGGAGTATTGTAAATTTTAAATTTTTTGAATGCTAATGAATAGACAACAGCTGCTGAGAGAAATTGAATTGTGGAAAAGAGTGCTGAATTAAACCAACCTATACACTTTGGGAATGCCTTAACTTTAAAAAGAAGTCAAAAAATGTATTACTTTGGGGAGTAAGGTAGAAAAGGCTGTGAATTGTTTCTAAGGTAATAAAGATAAGATTTGACTGGAATAGACCTCCTGAGTATCTTGGTTATAGGCATGAAGGAAGATTCCAAGAAAGATTACAGGAATGGTAACATATAAGCTGATCCCTCTACATGGGAACATCTCAGAGACAAAATGAGACATGATAAATCTTACTGGCTCCAAAGTGTTCATGACTTATTATTACATGCCGTCATTTTTTAAAGTGTTTTGAAACAGGGTCTCTGTAACTTTCGAGCTTGTCCTGTAACTAGCTCTTGTAGACCAGGCAGGCCTCAAATTCACAGAGATCCACCTGCCTCTGCCTCTTGAGTGCTGTGATTAAAGGCATGGGCCACCATCACCTGGCTTAATGCCATCCTTTCATATGTCATGGATAGAGATTTATATTACAGTTTGGTTATACATTCCAAATGAAGTAAAAAGTCAGCAGATGCCTTTTACCTGTTCAAACATAAAATAAAAATCATCTTTAACTGACTTGTGCACGCAACACCTTGCATAACTCTGCTAATGCAAAGACACTTATTACCTTTAAAAGTTAGTTTTTTTAAAGAGCAAGGGGATCTAACACCAAAGAAAATGGGTGGCCCAGATGATCGAGCCTCTCAGAGTCCTTCTGTTGCAGTTTGCTCAGATTTCTGCATCCAGAAGAGTTTCAAGCCTGTTGGCTGAAATGGTACTGCCTCACACAGTACCTTAGCCATATTTCTGATAAGTCCTACATTTTACCATCACAACAAGACTAGACAACTATTAGCTCTTCCAGGGCTTGATCATTATCTTAACTTTCTCTGGGTCCCCTAAAGATGTCATTGCTCCAGAAAACATTAAGAAGTCTAGCAAACACAATGCCCTCATCCCTAAGAAGTGGGGTGGAGAAGTTTTGGTTATTTGGTAGGTTATGAATGCTTACCATGTTAAAATGGTTAGCTACAAATAATAATTGGTAGTGACCAAAAATAGTAAACAAAGGAGATGACATTCATGGATATCTTTCTGAAGAGAGAAAAAGAGTATATAATATAGAAATAATGAGCTAAAAGGATGCATTGTTGAGTCTACTTTTGAACAACCACTAGTCTCAAATATTTTACATTGATATGGATTTTTGTATATTGATGCAAATTTAAGGTTATTTTTGTTATGCTGTATTATATGTTTCTATTTCATGTCTAAAGTGTTGTAACTAGACAGCTAATTTTAAAATGTCACATAAAGTTTAAGTCCTTGAAAACTATTTAGGATAATAAAGAAATACAGGAAAATAGATAGTCATCTACAACAATCAAATTTATACTCAAATTAGATATGTTTTTAAGGTCATACAGAGATATATTTTAGCTACATAAGTGATCTTCCAACACGTCAAAGACCTACAGAATATTGCAGTTAAAATGTTTTAATAACATAAGGCTTTCCATGACAGTGATACTTGTCTGTTCCTTGCAGCACCAAGACAAGGCATCTAAGATCATGAGGGAAATTGGTCTATAATTCTCCTTCCATGTTAGCTTTTTGTCTGGTTTGAGTATCAGAGTAACAGAGACCTCATAAAAATAATTTGTCAACATTCCTTCATTTTCTTTTTCTTAATTGATTTTTATTGAGCTTTACATTTTTCTCTGCTCCCCTTCCTACCTCTCCTCTCCCCTTCAATCTTCTCCTAAGGTTCCCATGCTCCCAATTTACTCAGTAGATCTTGTCTTTTTCTACTATCCATATAGATTAGATATATGAATGCCTCTTTTAGGGTCCTCATTGTTGTCTATGTTCTCTGGGATTGTGATTTGTGGGCTGGTTTTCTTTGCTTTATGTTTAAACACAACTTATGAGTTAGTATATGTGATAATTGCATTTTCCTGCAAAATTCAAGATGTCAATATTTTTTTTCTGCTGTGTAGTACTCCATTGTGTAAATGTACCATATTTTCCTCACCCATTCTTTGGTCAAAGGGCATTTAGGTTGTTTCCAGGTTCTGGCTATGACAAACAATGCTGCTATGAACATAGTTGAGCACATGCCCTTATGGCACAATTGGGCATCCTTTGGATATCTCCAAAAGTAGTATTACTCATTTTCTATTTTGTGGAAAAGTTTGAGAAATATTGCTTTTATCTCTTCTTTGAAATTTTGGTAGAACTCTGTGCTGAAACTCTATGGCACTGGGTGGAATTTTAATGACTGCTTCTAATTCCTTAGAGGCTATAAGCCTATTTAAATTACTTCTCTTGTCTTGATATAATTTTGGTATGTGGGGCCTATCAAGAAGTCTGTCATTTTCATTTGGGTTTGCCTACTTTCTTTAGTATAGGTATAAGTATGATCTAGTTATCCTCAGTATTTCTTCAGAGTATGTTATTATGTGCTCCTTTTCACTTCTGATTTTATCTGGATATTCTCTCTCTGCTATCAGTTAGTTTTGATAAGCGTTTTTCTGTCATGTTGATTTTGTCAAAGAATCAACTCTTTGCTTTGTTGATTCTTTGTATAATTTTCTTTGTTTCTATTTTATCACTTCAGCCCTAAGTTTGATTATTTCCTGTCCTCAAATCCTTTTGAGTGTACTTGCTTCTTTTTGTTCTAGAGCTTTCAGATTTGCTGTTAAGTCACTAGTATGAAATTTCTCCAAAACTTTTATGAAGGCACTTAATGTTAGACATTTTTGTCTTAGCATTGCCTTCATTATGTGTCATAAATTTGGGTATATTTTGAATTCATTTTTATTGAATTCTAAGAAGTCTTTAACATCTTTATTTTTTTTCTTGACCCATTTGTAATTTAGTTAAGAGTTGTTCAGTTTCTATAATGTAGGCTTTCTGTACTTTGTGCTGTTGTTCAACTCCAACTTTAAGCTGTGGTGGTCTGAAAAGATACAGGGGGTTATTTCATTTTTATGTATATTGAGATTTGCTTTGTGGTTGAGTATGTGGTTAATTTTAGGAAAAGTTTTGTGTTACTGAAAAGAAGGTATAATTATTTTGTGTTTTGGTGAAATGTTTTGTAGGTTTCTGTTTGATAAATTTGAGGAATAGCATTTGTTTATAGCCTTATTTACCTGTTTACTTTCTGTCTGTAAGACCTGTCTATATGTGAGAGTTAAGTGTTGAAGTCTTCAACTATTAATGTGTGCAGTTTGATGTGTGATTTAAGATTTAAATGTTTCTTTTATAAATACTGTGCTGTTGTATTTAGGCCATAGCTGTTCAGAATGCATTTTCCTTTCATAAATATGAAATATCCTTATCCATTTCTTTTGATTAATTTTAGTTTGAATTTTAGTTTGTTAGACACCAGCTTGCTGCTTATGTCCATTTGATTAGAAAATCTTTTACCAATGCCATAATGTGTGATAATGTCTGTCTTTGAAGTTGAGGTGTGTTTACTGAATGAAGTAGAAAGATGGATTCTGTTTTATTATTTAGTCTATTAGCTTGTATCTTTTTATTGGTGAATTGATTCCAATGTATTAATTACTAATGATTAACAATTCCTGCTCATTTTTAATGGTTGTGATGGTTGTGATAGTGTCTATGTGTGTAGTCTCTCTCTCTCTCTCTCTCTCTCTATTTCTCTGTGTGTGTGTGTATGTGTATGTACTTCCCTTCTTTGGGCTTTGCTGAAAGGTGTAAACACTCCCACAAAGAAAATATTTTGCCCAATAAGCAGTAGGAAGGAGTTTGGAGAGAAATAACTATGCCCATCTTCCCAATTATTGTCTATAAATGTTTGTTTACATTTAAAGAAGGATTTGATATAGATATGAATAATTTGCATTGGTATGAATCTTGGTTTATTGATACAAACTTAAGGTGAATTTCATTATATATTCAATATATATATATATATATATATTTCTGCTCTTGATTAAGATACTGTGTTTTTGTAGTTCACTTAAAAAATGTAATATATAACTAAGAAATATAGATAAATAGATGATCAACTATAATTGTCAAGCTTGTAGTCATGTTAGCTAGGTTTTCTAGATATATCATGATATATTTCAGTTAGATAGATATTCTTCAAATCTTTCAGAGACCTTCTGCATTTGGTATTTAAATGTATTAAAAACTTAGGACTTTTCATGACAGTGAGACACATCTGCACCTGGCAGCACCAATCTACTTCATGAGGAAGATGGGCATCGAAGAGGCTCCTTATGTAGTTTGTAGGGTGACCTGGACATGCAGGATCCACAGAGAAATGACTGTTGAACTTGCCTAAAAGTGAGATGATCCTTTGGGGTTCCTGCTTCATGAAGGGGTCTGCGAGACATTCTGCAGGATACAGAAGAAAGTGACTGGCAAACTGCCAATATAGGCAGACCTATATTTGAAATTTCTTGTTTAATGGAAAAGTCTGCTGGATACTATGGGGCAGGAGACTGAAGATGGTTGCCCTAATGATACAGAAAAACTTTGGGTGACAGTGAGATGTCTCTGTCAATTCTAGAGTTTTGGAAGATGCTTACAATGTAGTTCCTGTTTACTTAGGTAATATTTTATCCTTCTGGAGTCTTTGATAGAGTTGAAGAATTTATAGTAATAGTTATAGTTTTCCTTAGTTATGAAAAAAGATAAAGTAGATATAAATATTGTAACTGTAATTCTTGTTTGATACCTGTTTTGTTATATGTAATTTTACTATGTTAAAGTTAAAACCTTCCTTTTTATTTAAACAGAAAAGGGGAGGCGATGTGGGAGCCCCCTCTATGTGCTGTGATTACCATTAATGAATAAAGAAATTGCCTTGGCCTGTTGAAAGGGCAGAACTTAGGTAGGTGGGGAAAACTGGAATGAATGCTAGGAGGAGGAAGGCAGAGTCAGGGAGATGCCATAAATCCGCCACCAGAGATATACTTGCTGAAACTTTGCTGGTAGGCCATGACCTAGTGGTGATACACAAATTAATGGAGATGGGTTAAATTAATATGTAAGATTTAGCCAATAAGAAGTTAGAACTAATGGGCCAAGCAGTGTTTTTAATTAATACAGTTTCTGTGTGATTATTTGGGTTCTGTGTGGCCAGGATGAACAAGCAGGTCCTTGCATCAAGGATGGTCTTCTTTACACATCCCCTAAGCACTGGGACACTATCAATCCCTGTACATGCTGTTACAGTCTCTTTGAGTCCATATTTGCATCAGCTTACCTTTTTCTGGAAAACATTTTTCCCCATGGCCTCACAGTCTCTTCAAACTCTCTTTCTCAGAGTTTCCTGAACCTAGAGTGGAGTGATTTGATGAAGACATCCCATCAAGGACTAAGTAAGTGTTCCAAAGTCTCTCCTCACACATTGTTCAGATGTGGGTCTCTGTATTAGTTATCATATGCTACAGGAAGAAGCTTCTCTGATAATGGCTGAACAAGATATTTATCTAGGAATTATCATGGGGGTGATGTTCTTTCTATTGGATCCTGTAAAACTAAAATGATGGTTAATTTTCAAGTCTGATATAATTGCAAATAGTCAATAGGGTTTCATTGAGATTCTTATTCGAATTCAGACAAGAATGTTTTAAGAGGGTGGCCTTTGAGCAAGGAACTGTCTATGCCTCAATCACTGACAAAATGCATGATGTCTGGACTGGACAAGCAGTATACAAAGAACCTGCCAAACCTTGCCAAGATAGGGTAAGACTGTTTTGAAAATTTTCCTGCATCTAAAAATGGTCTGTCAGTTACTTTTGGCCTTAGCCAAAGTTGGTTGCTCCAACATTGCAAATGAGACTTTGAGTGTTAGCCCAGGTAGCCAGTTGTCTCTGTCATCTACTGCACATTTTGGAAGCTGCTTGATTGTACTTCCTGCCTACTCAAGTAATATTATCTCCCTTCTCAGGTCTTCAATGAAGTTGAAGACTAGATAGTCAGAGTTACTGTCCTTTTATGACTTAGCCAAGCCATTTCTAATACAAGACTTAGATTCCTTAGAATAAAAATAATTATTGAAACATTTAGCATATGTTTCTTGTTTAATATTGTTTATTCTGGTTGTAATTCTAATTTTTATTTTTAATATCTGTTCTTACTCTATATAGTTTTGTATTGGGTTTGGAACTCTCTTATTTAGATAAAAGGAAAAGGTGGTGGGGAACCTTCTTCAGCCAATGGCCTTTGAGAGGATGAACCAGGTTAGGCATAGTTTTGGGTACCAAAAAGGCATGATCCTACCCACTCACACTCTCTCCACTCTCACATCTGGATGTTGAATTCCGTTCCTGTTCCCCATTGTGATCTGTGAGTCCCCCTCTAATAAAGAACCCCTTACTAAACCCTGTTTGGAGCTAGTGTGAGATTACTTTATTCATGGTCCTGTTCATCTGCTGCATTCCCCTTCATAAGGAAGAAATCAGGTAAGTCCCTGTGTACACAATGGAAAACAGGCTGCTAAGGAATGCTAAGAGGAGGATAATCAGTCTTCAGCAGGCATAGCTTTTAGTTCCTCATTCAATACCAAATATTGAGACCTAAAAATCAAACACAAGCAATAGTAAATGAATTCAGAAGGTTGCATTTGTATTTGGGGGGCCATGGGCAGTTCATATATGGTGGTTCTGTTGAACTTGTTCATATTGGGTTTCATGGTCTAAGTTGATGAGGAGGACTGAACAGGTCTTTTCCTCAAGAGAGCATCAGATCTCATTAGAGATGGTTGTGCTCCACCATGTGGTTGCTGGGAATTGAACTTAAGACCTTTGCAAGAGCAGGCAGTACTCTTATTTGTGTGTGTGTGTGTGTGTGTGTGTGTGTGTATCTTAAAGAAAATTATAAATTAGAGAGGGAAAGTTTGGAGAGTAACACAAGATTGTTGTAGGGAGAAAAGTGGGGGGCAGTATATCATATTTTAATTTTTGAAAGTTTCTATTTTAGAGGTAGAGTTCAAATTTGATAAAATATTTCACATATAAACTAAAATTTACACTTAAACAATAATAGTCAAATGAAATAAGTCATCACATAGGCAAAATTGAAAAGGAAAACAACAAAATCCTCTTCCTGATTATTGGGTAAACATTGCTTAACAGAAGTGTATGGATTTGAGATTTGCAATTTGATGATTCTATAAATATTTACATTATGAATTCACTGTCATAATGTAACTTATAAGTACATAATAAGCAAACTTATAAGTACATAAGAAGCAAAGATTCCTTCTGTTCATTTATTTTATGTAGTAAAAGTACTTAATTGACACTCTCTTTTGACAGATTATAAGTATGTGATGCAGTGCTTTTAATCCAAAGTTGGGCAGAAAAAGGGAGGGTTCCTGGTTATAGGAAACAAAAAGTACTGCAATACATAAGGATGGAATTGCAAAATCTGCACATTATAGTTTCTATAGTCCATGGAACTTTCCATGGAGATAGTGGAGGGTCGTTTTGGATTTGGTTAGAAGTTTAACTGACACTCCTGTGTGACACTTTCTTGTGTTCCCTACAGCTAGTATTCTATATTGAATGAGAGCTGTGCATTCAGAAAACTATTACTTTGATGATTTTGAACTCTAATTGTGGGGACCACGTCCTTGAATCAAATATTTTAGCAATATCTTCCCCACTTGTAAGCTTTTTTGTTGGCCCTTGAAACCCATCTTAAAGAAACAAAAAAGAAAAAGTAAAAGAAAAAAATTCCCTGTAGTTATTCCAGATAAGCCCTCAATGACAATTTCTCTGAAAACTTGTTCTCTCATCATGAATATGTCTGAATATAGTCAATATTTCATTTTTCCCATCAAAATGTCTAGGAATTGGCATCCTCACCCTTGAGTTCCACATTTAAGTGTTGAATTAACTAGGTTCTGGAAATAACCTGGATAGCTGAAAGATAAAACAATTATATTTTTATTTACTATAAGGGGAAAACTCACAAAACAGGAATGAGAAGTCCAAGCTCAGCTGTGCTGCGAGGGAACCACAGAGAGAGAGAGCACCTGGGCTTCACACCCCCATTTTTCTCCAGGTCCTAGAAAGCCACACCCTAACTTGGTCCCACCTCTTAAAAATAATTGATTGACAAAGCTTCTCCATCACCTCCCCCTTTTGTCTGAACAAGAGTGATCCAATCCCAATACAAAACTATATACATTAGGAACAGATATCAAGTATAAAATTACAACCAACATAAATAATATTAAGAAAGAAACACATGATAAATGTTTTAATAAACATTCTATTTCAAAGGGTCTAAGTCTTGCATGGGAAATACGCTTGGCTAAATCATAATAGGAAGTTAACTACAACTGTCTAATCTTCAACCCCATTGAAGGCCTGAGAAGGGAGATAATACTTGAGTTGAGAAGTATATGACAGAGACAATTGGCTACCTGAGCAATCACCCGAAGTTTCATTTGCAGTATTGAAGCAGCCAACTTTGGCTAAAGCCTAGCGTAACTGACAGACCATTTTTAAAGGCAGGAAAATTTTCAGAACCATCTTACCTTGTCTTGGCAAGGTTTGGCAGTCCTTTTCCTTGTGTCTGATTATCCAGTATGGATACCATGTACTTTTTCAGTGGTTGAGGCATGAGCAGTTCCTTGCCCAAAGGCCAGTTGTGCCAAGAGGAAAACAAACTTCAAGTGGAGTGTCTTCGGAGATCAACATTCTCTCAGGAATAGATCGGTGCTGTCAGGAGCAATACTGTCTCATGTCAATAGAACCCTAAGTTATTTAAATGCCATGTTCTACAGATCCTTGAAGTGGCCAAAGATTACCAATCTAGGCAGAATACGATCTCTATATATTTAAAGATCCTAATTGATCTGACTATATATATAACAAACATGAATAACTATGGATCTATAATATTTAATACTTGTATAACTTAAAGTCTAAGACTTTATATCAGAATATTAAATAATCTATAAACAAATGTGCAACAAATGAGGACAATGACATCAAAATGTAAACAATGTATAAGTATCTTGATCAGAAGTAAGAATAGTATATAATGCAATGAAAATATATCCTAAAAGTTGTATCAATATACAAAATGTTCTAAACAGAGGTATAAACATTCATGTATATATTTTGGCAGAATAACTTTGCAGAGGTGTACAAATATTGTAAACAGAAATAACAAATAAAATTTGAACTTGTATCAATATACAAAAACTATACCAATGTTAATTATCCATAAATAATAGCTCACAAGTATTCACTCTATTACCCAATATTATTATTAGTGTGAACAAGTTCACAATAAATCATCTATTATCCCATTTGATTTTTCCTTTTTTTGAGTCTTTAATAATTCATTCACTTGTAGACTTAGCAAGGTTGTTCTATCTGATACTCATAACCTCTTCATGTAGCACTAAGTGAACTCTTGGAAACTGTGGTCATGGCCATTACTGGCTGTGACCAGTCATTACCAAGCAGAGTCAATATTCAGCAGACGAAGAGTAAAGCATGGTAAAGATATATGTCACCGTGCTTGAAAAGAAAAGCTTTCAATCAGTGTCTTGGACTCAATAGTTGCCTCTCTTTTTGTAGTCACTAAACTAATGAATCATTAGAATCTTTACAAGATTGTCAGGCTTGTCTTTCTCACTAAATCTCACCAACTTTCCTCTTCATTGGTATGTTCCTCTGTGTTGCTGTGATGATTAACATTTATGTCCAAGTTTGTTGGAGCTGTAATCAAATAAAAGATTCCTTTGGGTAATTCTATAAATGTATTTTAAGGAAGAATTCATTGATGGGGAAAGCCTTCCCTCAGAATTTCCAACACCTCCATGCAGTGAGTGGCTCTGGTACGAAGACAAAGACTGAAAAGCAGTGCTGACTTAGTCAGTCCACCATCAATCCTGACTGTGAGTACATTCATTCATTCTGTTCGTGTTCCTTCCATCTCTTTGTTTCCCTCCTTCACCATTCCCCATTGATTCACTAATCTTACCTCACTCCTATCCCTCCTACTCCCATATTTCTCCCCTATCAGGAACTTCCTTCCTCACTCTTTCCTTATGGATGGATGATCAGCAAATTTACAGAAATCACCAAGGCATTCAGTATCAGATTGTAAATGCTGAGACATTCAGCCTCATACACTGAACAGCTAATGGATTCCTAATTTCTCCAACATGGAGGCTTGTATTTTGAACTACCCAGCCTATACCACGTAAGCTAATTTAATAAACACTCTTTTTATCATGTAAGGCACTCTGTCTGCTTTGTTCCCCTTAGATATCCCAGTATAATATTGTTTCTGTTTTAAATGTAATTTGGTAAAACATAAAAAAACTGGTGACAACGGAAGAATGAACACTTGTAAGATATTTAAAACACCAGAGCCCCTTAGCAGGTATCTAACCAGTGCTCAAAGGGGTAAGGCTGTGTCATGCAATTTCCCTCCACAATGTGAATGTTGTGTCAGTTTTCTTAGTTTTTCTGAAACCATTGATGTGACTCAGAATATCTACTACATACCCCTTCAGGAAACACTTCAGGTGATTCAGTTCATACAAGTGATGAAGAATTGATCAAAAAAATATTGTACACATATACAAAATTCTTAAATAGTAAAAAAAGCATTATTTTTTCAAGATGATTAGAAACAAAAAAAGACACAGTTCTCAAGAAAGACCAAAGGATAAATGGGAAGAGATCTCCTGTTACACAAGCTCAAAACACCTGCCAAACTTCTATATACAATGTTTCCACCTTTGTGGGTTGAACTGAATGCTCTTAGACCATTTCTTCATGCAGATGGGACCCTATTTCCCAGGACACTCAAAAGGTAACATACCAATAAAAAGATAAGGCTCTCAGAAGGAAGATTCACTCCATTACTCTGCCATCTAAGTTTGTCTAAGAGAAACATGGCCTCCTTCAAAAACACTCCAAGGCAACTCTAAAACAAAACTCTGCACTCAGTACATCACAGCCAAGTATCTGTGTTGGACCCTGAGAAAAGTTAAATTATGATTAATTTTTTTCTTCTCACAACATGTGGGCATCTGTGAATTGGCAACTGTAGAGCCAACACTGTTGGGAATTTATAAAACATAAGAATCCTTTACAAGTGTGAAGACATTTCAAGATGTATCCCACACTCACACACATTCTATGTATCTAATTGTTATGATTATGTTATTGCTGAAGCTACTCAAGTGATTGTAATAAACTTGACATGTATACATACTAGGTAATCCCTCCAATTAGTCAATAGGCCCATGCAATGACAAAGTATATTCTACATCTGAGTTATTAAATATGTTGATCTCCAGGCATATATGAATATAACAGTTTTCATACTCCAGAACCACATGTTACTCAAGGATGCTATTTGAAACAAAAGGATGCAGGCCATTTCCCTTGTGGCACAATTTACAAGATCTTCCCAAATGGTAAGACAAACTTACAGACTTAGATGTTATTTTGTACTACAACATATTGGTGAGGTGATAAAACTTCACACCTCTGGTAAGATAACTGTTTTGTGGGATGTAGGTAACACAGAGAAGTGACTTCAGTAATACCATCTCACCTCTATTGTCACGTAGTATGTTTTTGTTTTTTTGAGACAGAGTTTCGCTGTGTCTCCTTGGCTATCTTGGAAATTTCTCTATAGACCCGGCTAACCATGAACTCACAGAGATCTGCTTTGCTCTGCCTCCTGCATGCTGGGATTAAAGTAGTACTACACCATCACCTGGCTCATAAAAGATGTTTAATCCTGAATCTTCTAATTTCTTCTCATTTCTATTAATATTTCTAGGATTTTGTAAAATGTGTTTTGATCATAATCACCCTCCAACTCCTCTCCCTTATTCTCTTTCCTATATATTCAAATTTTGGTTCTCTTTAAAGCAAACAGCCATCAAGTCCAATTTCTGCTGCCATATAGTCTTGTATGAGACTGTCCCTGGAGTGTGGTTTATCTACCAGGGGTCATTCCCTTAAATAAACCTCACTGTCTGTCTCCCAAAAGCTATTAATTGCCAACAAGTCCCCTGCTACTAGTGAGACTTTGTGCCCAATTACCCTCTTTATGCTTATAATTGATCTGACTTGAGCTTGCAAGGTTTTTTTATGCAGTCATAGCTGCCACAAGTTTCAAGGTGATTTGCTCTGCTGTGTTTATAAAATATTTCTTCCTTGTAGCCATCCAATATCAGTGATGCTTACAATTTTTCTACTTTTCTTCTGCAATGTTCACTAAGCCTTGAGAGAAGGGGATATGATATAGGTGTCCCACATAGGGCTGAGAATTCTGCAGTCTATTCTTTGCATCTTGACAGTTTGAGGGCCTCTGTGGTAAGCATCATCTATGTCAAACAGAAGTGTTTCTCATAAGAGATGCTGTAATCTATGAACACAATGATAAGAAACTGGTTTCATACTCTGGAACTGTGGCAGAGTAAAAATAACAAGTTCTCCCTGAGGGCCTGTCTAGACTCAGCTTCTTGGTAGTAATATTTTTTTATTTAAAATAGTTTTTATTCCCTGTTCATTTCCATAAAGGTTATCATTTCATGTAAATAATAGCAAGACTAGTTCAAAATGACACAGTAGTTAATATTAAATCATTTAAATTATTTAAATATATAAGAATATAAAAACTTATTTATGCTATTTCTGTCTGTCCTCTGAAACACCTTATTATATCTTATCTTTTTCTTATTAATATTTTTAAACTTTCCTTGACTTTTTGTGGATTTTACATTATGCATACAGATTCTACTTATCTACCCATCTCCTCACTTCTGCCCTCTACCTATGCAACCTCCTGCATAAACAAAATTATAAGCAAAACCTGTGGGAGCCCACATGCAAGTCAGTTTCCATCTGGAGTCAATTCTGACTTAAAGAAGTCATTTGAGTTCAAGCTTGCCTGCTCTGTTTTTTTTTTTTTCAATAACCTTTTTGGTTGTGAGAGCCTTCTGATTTAGTCCATGGGAAAGAGCATTTTGACCATAAGATAAGAACACTCTATCCAGTAGCAAAAATACTGCTTATGCCAAACCTCAGGAACATCATGCGGTTGCTTCCGAGCCGCAAGCAAGTACATGTTAGATAGGAGGCTGTTCACTCAAGAACAGGAATGATCTTAAGGGTAGATACTGACTGATTGTCTGTGCTGTACTTTGTTCTGCTTTTGTACATATGCAAGCTTGAAATAAACTTGATACTGGCAAGAGTAAGCTGGCAGTCCCCCAGATCTGCCCTGTGTTTCCTGTCTAGTTTCTCTCAGTCTAACATTTCTTTAGCCTCAGTGTCCCCTCCCAGGCACCCCCTGCTAATTTCTGTCACAGCATGATCCAAAAAAAATCAAACAAAACAAAACAAAACAAACAAAAACCAAACACAAAGAAAAAGGGAGAAGAATTTGGCTATGAAAGATGTGGTTTGGCCCATTGAGTCACACAGTTTACTTTAGTCTATTCATTGTTACTTGCTAGTGTTGACTGCTGTGAGTCACTGGTCTGGTTTGAGACCTCTGGTTTCCACTACACTATCAATAATGGGTTTGCTGGGGCTCCTTTTGCATATCCACTTGTTTCCTGTGTTGTTTAGATCTAGCTGTTTTGGATCTTTAGGTTCTGGTAAGGAGCTGGTTTCATAGTGTGGAAAAGTTTACCTCTAGGGCTTGTCTAGCCACAGGGTCTTGTTAGTGATTTTCTTTTTTTAAAAAAATTCTACTTGCTGTTTATATTCCTAAGTCTTATTATTTAATATAAATATCACCAGAGTTAGTTCAAAATTAAGAAAGTGATTAATATTAAATAATTTAAATTAGTTAAAATATTTAAATATATAGGAATAAAAAATCAAGTTTATGATATTTCTATTTAGTCTCTGTTTCACATTATTTTATTAAGTAAATTTATTCTTTGACAATTTAATACGTATACATTATGAATGTTCTTACCATCATGCTCTCTGATTTCCACCTCTTTTCTGTCCACGCATCACCATTTTCCTTACTAATCTATATCTTGAATTCATATGCTTTTGTCATGTTTTACCCCTTTGGGTTTCATCAGGGTCATCATTGTATCCTTGGCGGTTGGAACTGCCCACTGGAACCTGATAGAACCAAACTATACACAGAGTCTCTGCCTGTCTCAGAGTCTATCAGTATCTAGACTAAAGGGTTTCATGAGCCTCCCCACTCTCTTATCCATGACTGATTACTGAGACACATTGATGCAGGAATTGCTAATACTGTGAATTTGGAATTTCACAGATTTTAAGTTTCTAGAGGATGGGATTCTCTGACCTCCTTTCTATCTTCTATCTCCTATATTCTTTCTATCTCCTTTGCAACAGTGTTTTCTGACACTTACAGGGGTTTTCTAGAAGGCATATTTAGGGATGACTCTCAGTTTGTCACTCATACTCACCATCTCTGGCAGCCATTCTCATATTCTCTGCCATTGGCTACAGATAAAAGCTACACTGATTAAGGATTATAACATAGATATTCATAAGCAGACTGATATTATATTTATTTATTTAAATATAAATAGAAGTTACCATTCTAGGGGCTATAATCTCCAAAAGCAAGTGGTAATAAAGAAAACACAAACTGAGAAATGGCTGGAAAAGGAAAATCTGGGTAAATGATCAGCAACTACAGAGACAAGTATAACCAACAGAATGCAAGAGATAGAAGAAAGAATCTCAGGCACTCAGGATACAATAGAGGAAATAGACTCATTGATCAAAGAAAACAGCAAATCCAACAAATTCTTAACACAAAACTTCCAGTAAATCTGGGACACCGTGAAAAGACCAAACCTAAGAATAATAGGGGTAGAAGAAGGAGAAGAACTACAGCTGAATGGCCCATAAAATATATTCAACAAAATTATAGAAAAAAACTTTTCCAACCTAAAGAAGGTTATTCCTATGAAGGTACAAGAAGCATACAGAACACCAAATAGACTAAATAAAAAAGACAAACGTCCCCTCGTCATATAATGAACAAAACACAAAACATACAGAATAAAGAAAGAATATTAAGAGCTGCAAAGGAAAAAGGTCAAGTAACATATAAAGGAAAACCTATCAGAATTACACCTGACTTCTCAATTGAAACCATGAAAGCCAGAAGGTCGTGGATAGATGTGCTGCAGACACTAAAAGACCATGGATGCAAGCCCAGACTACTATACCTAGTAAAGCTTTCTTTGACCATCGATGGAGAAAACAAGATAATCCAGGACAAAAACAGATTTAAACAATATATATCCAGAAACCCAGCATTACAGAAAGTACTAGAAGATAAACGTCAACCGAAGGAAGCCAACAACACCCACAATAGCACAGACATCTGCCAACCGTTCATCAAAACAACTCAAAGAAGGAACACATGCAAACACTACCATCAAAAAAAAAAAAAAAAAAAAAAAAAACTGGAGTTAACAACCACTGGTCATTAATATCGCTTAATATCAATGGACTCAATTCATCTATAAAAAGGCACAGGTTAAGAGAATGGATACATAAACAGGATCCAACATTCTATTGTTTACAAGAAACACACCTCAACCTCAAAGACAGGCACTACCTTAGAGTAAAGGGTTGGGACAAGGTTTTCCAATTAAATGGACCTAAGAAAAGTGGGTATGGCTATCCTTATATCTAAGAAAATTGATTTCAAACTAAAATCAATAAGAAGAGATGGAGAAGGACACTTTATACTCATAACAGGAACAATTTTTCAAGATGAAGTCTCAATGCTGAATATCTATGCCCCTAATTTAAAAGCACCCACATATGTAAAAGAATCATTACTAGAACTCAAATCACACATCAAACCCCATACACTAATAGTAGGAGATTTCAACACTCCTCACTCAACAATGGACAGGTCAACCACACAGAAACTTAACAGAAAAATACGAGAACTAACAGATGTAATGAATCAAATGGACTTAACAGACATCTATAGAACATTCCACCCAAACAGGAAAAATAAACCTTCTTCTCAGCATCTCATGGGTCCTTCTCAAATATTGATCACATGCTCGGTAACAAAGCAAAAAATCCACAGATACAAAAAAGTGGAGTAACCACATATGTCTTATCTGATCATCATGGAGTAAAGTTAGAATTTAACAACAACTCCATCCCCAGAAAGCACATCCCCTACAAACTCATGGAAACTGAACAGTCAACTACTGAACCATGCCTGGGTCAAGGAAGAAAAAAAGAAAGAAATCAAAGTCTTCCTTGAATTTAATGAAAATAAAGACACAACATACCCAAACATATGGGACACTATGAAAGTAGTGCTAAGAGGAAAGTTCATAGCACTAAGTGCCCACATAAAGAAAATGGAGAAAGCACACATTAGTGACTTAACAGCACACCTGAAAACTCTAGAAAAAAAGAAGCAGAATCACCCAGGAGGAGTAGAAGACTATAAATAATCAAACTGAGTGCTGAAATCAACAAAATAGAAACACAGAAAACAATCCAAAGAATCAATGAAAGAAAGAGGTGTTTCTTTGAGAAAATCAAGATTGACAAACCCCTATCCAAACAAATCAAAAAGCAGAGAAAGAACACTCAAATTAACAAGATCAGAAATGAAAAGGGGGACATAACAACAGACACTGAGGAAATTCAGAGAATCATTAGGTCTTACTACAAAAGCCTGTACTCCATAAAATTGGAAAATGTTAAAGGAATGGACATTTTTTTAGATAAATACCATATACCGAAATTAAATCAAGACCAGGTGAACAATTTAAATAGACCTATAAGTCACGAGGAAATAGAAGCTGTCGTCAAAAACCTACCAACCTAAAAAAGCCCAGGACCAGATGGTTTTAGTGCAGAATTCTACCAGAACTTCCAAGAAGAGCTAATGCCTGTCCTCCTAATGTGTTCCACATAATAGAAAGAGAAGAATCGTTGCCAAACTCTTCTTATGGAGCTACAGTTACCCTGATACCAAAACCACACAAAGACACAACCAAGAAAGAGAATTACAGACCAATCTCACTCATGAACATCGATGCAAAGATTCTCAATAAAATTCTGGCAAACTGAATACAAAAACACATGAAAAAATTATCGATTATGATCAAGTAGGCTTCAACTCAGAGATACAGGGCTGGTTCAACATACGAAAATCTATCAACACAATCCACCATATAAATAAACTGAAAGAAAATCCATATGATCATTACATAAGATGCTTAATAAGCATTTGACAGAATTCAACACCCCTTTATGATAAAGGTCTTTGTGAGATTAGGGATACAAGGATCATATCTAAATATAATAAAAACAATATACAGCAAGCCAACAGCTAATATCAAATTAAATGGAGAGAAACTCAAAGCGATTCCACTAAAATCAGGAACAAGACAAGGCTGTCCACTCTCTCCAAATATCTTTAATATAGTGCTTGAAGTTCTAGCAATAGGAATAAAACAACATAAGGAGTTCAAGGGGATTTGAATTGGAAAGGAAGAAGTCAAACTTTCGTTACTTGCTGATGATATGATAGTGTACATAAGTGAACCCAAAACTCTCCCAGGGAACTCCTACAGCTGATAAATACCATCAGTGAAGTGGCAGGATACAAGATCAACTCAAAAAAATCAGTAGCCCTCCTATACACAAAGGATAAAGAAGCTGAGAGGGAAATCAGGGAAACATCACCTTTCACGATAGCCACAAATAGCATAAAGTATCTTGGGGTAACACTAACCAAGGAAGTGAAAGTTCTATTTGACAGGAACTTTAAGTCTTTGAAGAAAGAAATTGAAGAAAATGAATAAAATGGAAGGATCACCCATGCTCTTGGATTGGTAGGATCAATATAGTAAAAATGGCAATTCTACCAAAGGCAATCTATAGATTCAATGCAATCCCAATCAAAATCACAACAAAATTCTTCACAGACCATGAGAGAACTATAATCAACTTTATATGGAAAAACAAAAATTTTGGATAGCTAAAACAACCCTATACAATAAAGGAATTTCAGGAGGCATTACCATCCCTGACATCAAACTCTATTACAGAGCCACAATAATGAAAACAGCTTGGTATTGGCATAAAAACAGAGACGTTGACCAATGGAATTGAATCAAAGACCCAGACATTAATCCACAACCCTATGAACACCTGATTGTTTACAAAGAAGCTGAAATTATACAATGGAAGAAAGAAAGCATCTTTAACAAATGGTGCTGGCATAACTGGATGTCAACCTGTAGAAGAATGAAAATAGATCCATATCTATCACCGTGCACAAAACTCAAGTCAAAATAGGTTAAAGACCTCAATATAAATCTGACCACACTGAACCTGATAGAAGAGACACAGGAGACAACTTCCTATGTATAACTCCAGTAGCACAGACAATAAGAGCAACAATGAATAAATGGGACCTCCTGAAACTGAGAAGCTTCTGTAAAGCAAAGGACACTGTCATTAAGACAAACAGGCATCCTACTGAATGGGAGAGAAGATCTTCACTAACCCCACATCAGACAAAGGTCTGATCTCCAAAATATGCGAAGCACTCAAGAAACTAGACATTAAAACTCTAAATAACCCAGTTAAAAAATGGGCTACAGAACTGAACAGAGAATTCTCAACAGAAGAATTTCAAATGACCAAAACATACTTAAGGACATGTTCAACTTCTTTAGATATCAGGGAAATTCAAATCAAAACAACTATGAGATACCATCTTACACTTGCCAGAAAGGCTAAAATCAAAAATACTAATGATAACCTATGGTTGGAGAGTATGTGGACTAAGGGGAACACTCATCCATTGCTGGTCAGAATGAAAACTAGTGCAACCACTTTGGAAATCTGTGGTGGTTTCTCAGAATATTGGGAGTCAACCTACCTGATGATCCAGCAATACCACTCTTGGGAATATACCAAAGAAATGCCCAACCATACCACAAAAGCATTTGTTCAACTATGTTCATAGCAACAATATTTGTAATAGCCAGAAACTGGAAACAATCTAAATGCCCCTCAATGGAAGAATGAATAAAGAAAGCATGGCACATCTACACATTAGAGTACTACTCAGTGGTAAAATCAATGACATCTTGAATTTTGCATGCAAATGGATGGAAATAGAAAACACTATCCTGAGTGAGATAACGCAGACCCCAAAAGATTAATATGGTATGTACTCACTCATTA